>JAGKTI010020142.1:0-16534 GCA_018397915.1 Birgus latro | reverse complement strand
ATCCACACTGTGTCTATGCATTAACCAGGGAACACCTTGTTCTCCGGTTAATAGAGATATAGGTTTAACCAGTAGACTACAGGGGTCCTGAGAGATCTGAGCAATCCAAGGACTACATTTCCTGGTTAATAATCTACCCAATAAGGAAATAATGGCGACCTCGAATGTACGAAGCTCTAGCCATCAGTTGAATTTTCAGCTGAAGCTTACTTTTCATTGTGTATGCATTGACTACTAGGCAGAGGGTTATTGAAATTTAATCAATTGTTTGTCACATTGACACTATTGATGCTCCACCTTGATTGATTTCACAGGTACAGTTGGCGGGTGTAACAGTTTTGCCGTGCAGATCAGCTGATCGTCTCTGCCGCCTCTTCTCCTCTGCCCTCGTTGTCTCCATTTACTATTAATTTATATTATACCATTTTACACATAGCTACAGTTACACTACAACTTTCACATCTACACCGTGTATCACATACACCACGCTACATAGCAATCAGTTGTTAATATAAATATAGCGAACTTTCGCCCAGTTTGACCTGAGTGCAGGATTTTTCACCCTCATTACGGAGTTTTTTTCCCTCAAGCTTGATTCTATTAACATAAATACGAGTTTTTTACGCTCATTGGCGACAATGATTTTCTCCTGTAACAGGATAGTACACACACCACAGTGTAAATCTTGTGTGACTGGGATAGGATGTATATGTATGTATATATTATTAAATTTTTCTGAGAAAAATTTGATTTTGATGGGGCGTAATGTCACGAATTAGTGAGATTATGTATCTATACAAATTTGCGACATTGTATTAGTATTATATTGGGAACGCCTGAACAATTTTGAAACCCCATAGAACTTTCCTCAATCAGTTAACCGCTTGCTTTTGCACTCTGCTTGTTTGACTGTATTTACGGCTCTTGCAAATACGTACAGGTATGTATCTTTGCTGGCCCTCGAGACCATAATGAAATTAGGAATTGGCCCTCGAAAGGTTTTGAGTTTGACACCCCTGCTTTAGACCCTTTCCTTGCGTCAGATGAAAATTTATCAAGATTCTATTGGCTCCTTTCCAAGAAACATTAATTTGTGCAAGGAATTTCATCATTTGGTTACTCAACAAGGGATTCTCATGCAGTCCCCCCACACAGTTAATGACTATAAGGTTTTATGCCAGTGGCTCATTCCAGTTTTTTGCTGATTTTACAGGACTAAGCCAGCCTAATATTAGATGAGTAATCACCTGAGTTATGTGTATGAAAAAGCTAGGAAAGACATTAAGATTTACAACAGTGCAAGCGGTAAACAGTTTAGTGCAAGGATTTAGTCAAATAACGAAGTTTAATTAGGGAACTGATAGCACCAGTATTCCCAGCAAAGCACCAAACGAGAATGAAAATTATGTTTGCACTTTTAAAAATCCAGTCATTAATATTTCCTTCAGTCTCATGACAGTTTATTGCTTTGGTACTGGAAATGCTGGGACATCTTTTGACAGGTTCTGTAGGGCTGGGAGTACCAGCATTGTTTTCTTTTCTTTTTCATCATCATCATCATCATCATCAAACTCTCATTTCCCACCCCAAGGTGGAGTGAAGTAAGCTAAAATAAATACTGAGATGATTGTGTTCTTTCCTGTACTGTTGGACGAACGCGCTTTGTATTTAGGGAGTCAAACAGCTGACAACAGAAAGAATCCGTGCTTAGTTAATCGTCTCAAAGGTCCGCTTGTAACAGCTTCTCTTGCCTGAGCGAGATTCAACCGGCGTGGCTTTGCTGAGGCGGGCATAATTTATGACCTCATCCTCCGAACACGGACGTGGATCCGGCTTCAGATGTTGATTATACCCCTGTTTTATTACATTACTTCCTGGAAAGAACACTTTTATCGTCTACAACCTTTGGCTTTCTTTTTCATACAAGAAAGAAGAAAATAAAGACCTCCCAAGATTGAATGAGTTTGAAAGATGTTGGGAGTAAACGGTGCTGAGTGGCCTTTTAGAGCTGAAGACCGAAGATTACCAGCTATGGAATATTATTAAAACTTCTTGCCATACATTCTCTCTCTCTCTCTCTCTCTCTCTCTCTGATTATAGTACGATATTACTTAAGAAACTTCTGTGGGAAGAAGTGCGGTGAAGAGCGCACCAATCCTCTTTCCGGCGTCCATGTGGCCACCCGCAGCGGCTGAGTGTCTGGACTGGTGAACGGGAGCATTGAGTACACGCTCACCCTGTACACCAAACAGGGAGTAATGGAAGTGGTTAGGCGTACAAGGGAAAACAAATGACTAGTGTACGGCGGTATTTGGTTAGCTCTTTCCACCGGATATCATGAAGAGTTATTGACTCACTCTGCACAACAAACAAAAATTAATGCAACTGTTGAACCCTATACAACAAACAACAATTACAGTAACTGGTGAACCCTATACAACAAACAACAATTACTGTAAGTTGCTGAACCTATATAAAAAGGCGATTAACATAACTAGGTAGCGCTGGACACCATACGATGAGTATTGTAAGTAGTTCATCCAGTCTGCTCTCATTCAGCCAGTCCCAAAGAAGGGTGATCATTCCCAACCCTCTAACTATCGCCCAATTGCTTTAAATATCCTGTGTCTCAAAAGTTTTCGAGTCTATTCTTAACAGAAAAATATTAAAGCATCTTTCCTATCACAACCTTCTTTCTGATCGTCAGTATGTGTTCCGTCACGGTTGCTTCACTGGCGATCTTCTCACCTACCTTTCAGACTCCTGGCCATTCTCCTTTCGGGACTTTTGTGAAAACTTTGACATCGCACTTGACGTCTCAAAGGCTTTCGATCGAGTCGGGTACAAATCTATAATTTCCAGACTAACCTCTTACGGTTTCTATCCTTCTATCTGTGCCTTCATCTATAGCCTCCTTTCCGGGCGTTCACACCTAATGTCTGACTTGGCTCGTATCTCTGACAGGGATCAAAATATATATATATTTTTAATGCATCAAAGACTCAGTTCTTACACCTACGAACCAGACAAAATCTTCCACAGGTGTATCCACTAATGTTTAATAACATCCAGCTCAATCCTGCATTATCCTTAAACATACTTGGGGTTTCATTCTCTCGTGTATTATCTTAGAAACATCATATTACATTTCTTGTAAAATCTGCTTCCAAGAGATTAGGTGTGCTAAGCTGATTCCGTACCTTCTTTACCCCTGCACAGTTGTTGACTTTATACACGGGTTTTATTCGCCCCTGTGTAGAGTACAGCTCTCATGTGTGAGGAGGCTCCCCACATACATCTCTTCTCAATAGGGTGGAGTCAAAGCCTTTTCGTCTCATTAACTCTCCTCTTACTGGCTCCCTTCAACCTCTGTTTTTTCGCCGCTCTGTTGTTTCTTTATGTCGTTTCTGTCGCTACTTCAATGGTCACTGCTCCTCTGAACTGTCTGATTGCATCCCTTCACCTCTGCAACGGGCACTTAGCACCCATCTAGCAACAAACTCTCATCCCTTTTCTCTCCATTTCTCTAATATAACAGTTAACCATTACTCCCAGTCCTTCATTTATGCAACAGGTCAGCTCAGGAACTGTCTCCCTTTGTCTGTATTTCCTACTTCCTTTGATCTCCAGTCTTTCAAACTCGGTGTGTCCAGGCATCTCGAAATGAATGGAATTTGATTTTGGCTCTCAATCGTATTGTTTTTGTCTTGGAAGCAACAGTTTGTGGGCTGCTGGCCTTTGGTTCCTTCTTCCTTTTCATTAAAAAAAAAAAAAGTCCAATGTAACAGGTTAACCTTGTACCACATCCAAATTTGGAGCAGAGGGCAGGGTCAGTGTGTTGTGGTGGACTAGCTATCCAACATTCATGCATCACATACATTTGTCCATTTCAACAAACGTGTGCCACAAGTGTAGAATCTTACTGGCCTCCGCAACACACTGATATTGTTCCAGATGTGCATGTGATCAGTTGTACATTAAACAACGAATACAGGCAGTACTTATTACGGACAGCACTCTGCCCTGTATAAGAGGCTTCATAGCACCTCTTCCATATTGATATATATCGTGTTTTTTACACTTAAAAATTTAATTTTTTGTAATTTATGCAGTTGTGGTGTCGACCAAATTTGCATTAGTAACATACAGTGGGATAGGCGTCTCTCATTCATTTGAGAAGTCAGACATCATTCCCAGCATTCTGAACAAGAATAACAAAGTCAAGATGTTTGTGGGTCGTTCTTTATAAGATGTCAGTAAACTGATGACTTAAAGATGTCTTCAGAAGTACACTCTTCCATTAGGGTGTATTCACAGAGAATGCGGGTTTACCCGCGCGGATTACCGGCGCCGACCTGCGCCAAGAATTAAATGATACAAACAAGTGGGGGTGTTCATAGAAGAAGCGGGGTCGAGCGTGTCGGAGCAGGCATGCCTGCTTCAACCCGCTTTCCGGAATCCTTGGACCATTCCTGCCTGCTCAACCCGCGCGGGTAGAGGTGTAAAGTTGTTGTTGTTGTTGAGATATTCCTCCCGTGGGAGGACCTGGCTCAGGGTGGAGAGCCCGTCAGAGGATGGCAGTAAACAGGGGGGCGTCCTCTGCATGGCAACAGCGGGCGCTGGCGTGGGGGGGGGGGGGGCGGGGGGGGGCGAGAGAGCAGAGTGGTCGCGGCGCCAATGGTCGGGCGCCGACGAGCTGCAGAGGTGCCGTCCCGACGCTGCCCCAGCTCGCCCAGCTCCCGAGCAGCAGGTGGAGGCCCAGGGGGGAAGGCCCGTCGCAGTGGTTGGAGGGTTAGCCCCGGTCCTGGTGGGAGAGGGAGGGTAAGTGGAGACCCTCAACCTCCTGGTGGGGGACAGGGCTGCTCCGTAAAGCAACAGGCCCATCCCCCCCCAGTGGAAACACTGCTGCAGGGAGCTGGTCCCACCGAGAGCAGCGGTGGAGGTGTTGTCTCGGTGGGAGATGGACTGCGAGTCTTCAGGTGTAAAGACTGGAGAGCAACATGGACGTTGAGCTCCTAATTGCCAAAGTTTTTGAGCGATCACAATTATGGGACAAGAGGAGTAAGCTCCATGCAAACAGAACTGTAACAGATAAACTGTGGGCTGAAATAAGAAGAGAATTAGATTGTGATGGTAAGCAAAATAGCATTTTATTGTGTGAATCTGGTCCTGATTATGTAGGTTGATAGTTGAAGCTTTATCACAAAAATATTTTGTTGACATAAGTGCAGTGGATTACAAAAGAAACTGAAACAATCTACACTGATGAGCAAATTTATTACCAGGTTTTAGCTTAACGTGCCTACAAGAGTGAATTGATTAGAGGAGCAAAGGTACAGCCAATGAAACAGATTCCAAACTTGGTGTTGTGGTGTGGTGTGGTGTGGTGTGGTGTGGTGTGATTTGGTGGTGTGTGGTGGTGTGGTGTGGTGTTGTGTAGTGGTGTGGTGTTGTGATGTGTGGTGGTGTGGTGTGGTGGTGTGGTGTTGTGTAGTGGTGTGGTGTGGTGTCGTGTGGTGTGGTATAATGGTGTGGTGTGGTGTTTTGGTGTGTGGTGTTGTGGTGTGAGGTGCAGTGTGTAGTGTGGTGTGATGGTGATGTGCGGTGTGGTGTGGTGTGGTGTATACTACTGGAAGTGATATCCAGTGTTTTTAGCCCTTGTAAACTAAAGGATGATTCACTAAGAATGACTTAAACAGTTCCCTAACATTCCTAGCTTCGTTGGCTGGTCTTTCTGGGCACTGAAAAAGATTCCCTTTCAGAGGAGCAGAGATAGCAGAGGAGCAGTAATATTCTCCAAGCAGTTCTCTCTTGCAGTTTATTTCATGTGTTGCTATTTTGTTTTCTTATGATCTTTGGGTAAACACTGTCAAGCAACACCCCGCTGCAGGGGGTCATCTTGACCTGGTGGCAGGGATTGAAGTGTTATTGTCAGTGCCACCTACTTTGGAGGCATGCCTACCATTTTAGGGTTCACCATATGTCGACCTCGTGGACCAAGCACCCCCTACATCACTAGTGGAGGAGGCCTGCTGGTGATGTTAGTCCCTACCCATTTGCCATCTAGGGTGGGACTGTTGCCTCCCCACGTGTTTGCCGTGCGTGGCGTCCCGTAATGCCGGGAGACGGGGGTTGAGCAATGCTACACGATGTGCCCTGCAGCTAGCGATACACCTCTTTGGTCCCTTATTCTGGCTAGACGGGCAGCCTGGTTGGGCCCGACTAGGTCAGTCAGCTGGTCATGCGTTGGCTAGGGTCAAGTGGGCACTGGGGAGCCTGGTGGCTCCTATTGTCCTGGAGTCACCTTTGCCCAGGTCTTCCGGTGGTTACCTGTGTATACTCTCCTGCTACCTCTGGGGTCGCCAGTGGTGTCATCCCTAGCATATGACCTCCCCTTGTTGGGCTCCATGGTGGGTGGAGGGGTGGGGGAATGCAGTTGAGTTTGAGGCTACATGGAGGAATTAAACAAGATTTCTGTTGACGACACTGCACCTGTTCAAGGACACTCTTCAGACTCTTCCATGATTGCCACTCTGGAGCCATTCCAGACCCATGGGGACTATCATTCTCTCCCCTGGCACTCAGCTGGGACTGGGAGGCAGTCACGTCGGGCTGGTGGGGCTCTGGAGTCAGACGTGGTAGAAACCATGCCGGTTCACTATGCAAAATATCTAGTGCTGAAAACCCCTCTTGGTATGTCAGTGCTAGATATAGATATCTTTGATTTACACCGAGATGTTGTGTCTGTATGTGGGAGAGAACCCAAGATTTCATCAGAGAGGGATGGAAGCCTCCTGAGTGAGGTGTTCTTCCCAGAAGAGAACTCCCGATTACAGGCTCTCACTTGTGTGTCTGGTGTTCAAGTTTCCTGTGCCTCACATGCTGTCTTTAACAAATGAAAAGGTGATATTTTTTCTCGTGACCTCCTTCGATACCCAGAGGCACGATTGTTAGAGGAACTGCGATCTTCTGGTGTTGTGAATGTTGAGTGACTGCAGAGGAAAATCGAATGAATTCTGTCCCCAACACCGACATTGTTCCTGACATTTGATAGATTACAGCTACCTACATCTGTGAAGCTGGCTTCTCTCTCACTTCCTGTGAAGCCATATGTGCCCACCCCAAGGCAGTGTTTCCACTGTCAAGGGTATGGACATGTCAGCAAATTTTGTTGTCATGCACACGCTGGACTTTCTGGTGTCTGTGCCTCTTGCGGTGGTTCAAGCCATAACAGTGACTGTACAGGACCCATTAAATGTTATCACTGTGGAGGTCCTCATGCTTTCTCTTCAAAAAACTGTCCGCAATACTGCCTGGAAAAGTTTAATCTTATCCGTTCGTACTCATGAGAGGGTTTCGTTCTCTGAAGCAAAACGAAGAGCTCAGTCACTCTTCTTTCAGCCAGGGGTTACTTATGCTTCTGTGCTTTTTAGAACACCAAAACGTCGCCCTGTATCTCAGAGGCAGCCTCTTCCCACTCCAGTACCCAGTACTTCCAGAATGCTGTGCCCATGATTAGTACTGATGGAGAGAATAATGTTTGCCTGACTGCTACTCTGACTGTTTCCGCCCCAACTTCCTTGGCTGATGACGTGCACACTTCTATTGTGGTGGCAGATGTCCACGTTGACCAAACTCCTTCACCCATCTTACCCAGTAAGCCCGAGGCTCCATCTGTACCTGGCAAATGTCATCGTCGTTCTTCAGAGTCTTCTGATCATGAAGACTGGCCACCTAAGGTCTCAGTTGTTGACACTTCTGTTGACACCCCTCCTGTTCCCTCTGCCCAGCAGGCTGAGGGAACTAGCCAGGTGACAGCAGATGATGATGGTTCAGATCTTGTCCGGTCTCCACCTGGGGATGTTGTTGAACAGCTCATTTGAGCTTTTGATCTGAAGCATGGGACGGCGTCCTCAAGTGATTCAAGTCCTGTGGACTCAACTTCTACTTCTGGGGCATATGGTGGGGGCAATGGCTTCCTACATCTCTAATGGCGGCCCCCAGGCTGCTTTCCAAACAAACCGGTGTGCCCTCTCCAAGAAGGAATGTAGTAAAACTTCCTTCCTCATCCTCTCGTTTGCCTTCGGATGTTAGACAGAGGGTGCAGGTCTCTGGTGCTTGACAGGCTCCTGCAAAGGGACTTCATAAGCATCACTCCAAACCCGCTCACTTGTCAGGTGTACAGTCCCACACTTAATCTTCATTCCTCCATTATGGGTTCTATCATCCAGTGGAACTGTCGGGGTTTACGTGCTAACTATGAGGAACTGTTTCATCTTGTGTCTCAATTTACTCCTCTGTGCATGTGCATCCAGGAGACCATGGTAGGTGATGCTGTTTCTTCCGGTCCTTCTGGCTACCATGCTTTTTATTCTGATCCCGTGCCGGGTCAGGGTCGTCATGGAGGTGCTGCTATCTTCCTTTGCCAAGATATTGCATACAGTCGTCTGGATATCTCTACTCCCCTACAGGCTGTTGCTGTCCGGATGTTCTTCCGTACGCAGTATACATTTTGCAGGTTCTATCTCCCTCCTGGTGCTGCTATTAAAAGGGCGGATCTGGAATGCCTTATTCATGGCCTTCCTCCTCCCTTTCTGTTACTAGGATATATGAATGGTCACCATCCACTATGGGGTAACAGTGAGGCCAACCCTCGGGGTGTAATGCTGGCCTCTTTAGTGGAAGATGAAGATCTGGGCAGTTTAAACTCCAATATAATGACTCATTTCCATAGCCAGACAGGAACTTTTACTGCCATTGATTTGTCCTTATGTTCAGCTGATGCTGTTTTAGATTTTAGCTGGGCTGTGTTGCCGGACCTATATGGCAGCGACCATTTTCCATTACTCTTAAGTGCTAATGTATGTAGACCTCAGCCACTTCTCCCTCGCTGGGTTCTGGATAAGGTTGACTGGTCACATTTCAGGGAATTTAGTTCCATTTCCCTTTCGATCAATGAGTTTGGCTGTTTTACTGAGGCAGTGTCATATTTCAATAACGTGTTGCACTCAGCAGCCCTATTATCTGTTCCAAGAATGAAAGGTCAGTTTCCTAAATGTCCAGTTCCTTGGTGGAAGTCTGAGTGCAGTTCTGCAGTGAGCGCCAAGCGCGTCGCCTTCTCTCGACTTCGTCGTCACCGTGGGGATCCTCAGTGTTTGGTGGCATTTCAGAGAGCACGAGTTCATATGAGGCGGGTTTTAACCCGCTGAGTCCCGACTGGTTTTTTACCCAGCCTACCACCAGATCCCGACCGATTTTCGACTTTTTGTTTTTCGGCTGAAACCTTCGCTTTTGGTGAGAAACATCGAAAATTCATAGTGAAATCGCGATCCTGAGGTAAAAAAATGTTGATACAGGTGTCACCTTACGTTTTCCTTCTTTTTCAGGGTACCTTGCTAAGAAAACGAACTATGGAAGGGTTGACTAATTCATGCCACTTTAAATTACTTAATTATTTCATTTATTTGGTAGGAATTTATGTGTAGTAAAAGTCTATAATGGTTTTCACACAATAATATAGGCGTTTATAAGCATTGTTCACTTACCCAAAACCCCAGTATATGGCACCTTCCTTTATGACATTACCACCTCATCACTTCTGTTTGTTTCTACCTCTAGCTTCTTTGTATCTTTGTCCTCCACCTCAGGAATCACTTTCATCGTGAATTTCGTCATTAGAGAGACCGTGGGGCAACATACCTTTACTAGGTAGGTTGCTGCTGACAGGTCAATTGCCCAGTGTGGGGGGGGAGGGGGGGAAGAGGGGGTTAGGAGGGGCCAGGCAGTATCCCCGTTTGACAACAGGTAGAGGAAGGTCTCCCACATATGCCTACCAAAAATCACCCACGAATGTTGAGAAATGTGCACACAATGGGCCTTGCAATTGCGTGACGTACGATGTACGTCGTTGGGTCTGTCCGCGGAAAAAAGTAGCGATGTACACCGTACGTCGATGGGACTCGGCGGGTTAAAGGAGGCCAGGCATTCATCTTGGAAGGGTTATGTTTCTTCCATCAATTCAAGGACTTCCATCACCCGGGTGTGGAACCGAGTAAGGAAGATTTCAGGAAAATTTAATGTTCCCTCTCCTCCTATTTTATGTGCAGCAGGTGGAACTGTGGCTGAGCCTTTTGCTGTTGCAGAATTGATTGTTGATCATTGCCTGTGTGTAACAGAAGGATGCAAATACGCCTTTGGCTTGCCATCGTAGGCACCTAGAGTCTCGTGGTCTCAGTTTTGCCTCTGTTGGGGGAGGGTCTTACAATGTTCCATTTTCAATTTCTGAACTCCAGGCGACTCTGTCACAGTGTCTTGATTCTTCTTCTGGTTATGTTGATATTCCTTATGCCTTTTTACGTCACCTGTTTGATGAGTCTCTTTTGTTTTTGCTTTCATTGTTTAATAAGATCTGGTGTTCTGGGGGGTTCCTGGCTTGTTGGAGTATGCCTGTAGTTATCCCCATCCCCAAACCATGTAAGGACCACCTACAGCCAACAAAATATCGGCCAGTTTCGTTGACGTCTTGTATCTGTAAAGTTCTGGAGAAGATGGTCAATGTTAGGCTTGTGTGGTTTTTAGAGAGAGGTGACTTCTTATCCCCTGCCCAGTATGGTTTTCGAAAAATGCGATCTACCTCTAATGCACTACTGTCCTTGGAATCGTCTGTCTGTGAGGCTTTCTCCACTAACCAACACCAGGTCACGGTATTCTTCGATCTGGAGAAGGCATATGACACTGCCTGGCGTCACGGCATTTTACTTTCTCTTCATGAGTTTGGTCTTTGTGGGCGCTTGCCTATTTTTATTCTACAATTTTTATCTAACCGATTTTTAAGGGTCAGAGTGGGAGGAGTGTTTTCTAATGCCCGGGAACTAGAAGATGGAGTACCACAGGGGAGTATCCTTAGTGTTACTCTGTTTGTTGTAGCTATTAACAGCGTCATCAGCGTATTTCTTGACGGTGTACGAGGATCACTATATGTCGATGACCTCTCAATTTCCTTCACTGCATCCAGAATGTTTCTGAAAGAGAGGAAGTTGTAGCTGGCTCTCAATAGAATTTCTGACTGCAGAGTCTTGTGGTTTCCATTTTTCTTTAACAAAGACAGTGGCTATGCATTTTTGTTGTATAGAAGTGGTTCACCTGAATCCTGACTTGTATCTACATGGTCGGAGAATATCATGTGTGGAAGAGACGCGGTTTCTAGATCTTCTGTTTGATAGACGACTAACCTGGGTTCTTCATATTCGCTCTGTTAAGGCGGCATATCTAAACGCTTTGAGTCTTTTGAGGGTGTTGGCTCATACCTCTTGGGTTGCTGACTGTCAGACTATCCTCCTATTGCATAGGTCTAATCATCATAAACTTGAATATTTCTGTAAAGTCTACTCCTCTGCAACAGATGCCCGCCTCCAGTTGTTAAATTCTGTGCATCATGCTGGTGTACGTCTGGCAACTGGGGCATTCTGATCATCCCCGATTTCAAGTTTGTTGGTGGATGCTGGTGTACTCCCCTTTGATTTGCGACGCCACTTGCCGATGATGATGTTTTGGTATCGTCTTCACCGCATTCCAGACTTAATTTCTTGTGCCATTGTTTCCCAAGATTCCCGATCTTCTGTTTATAATACCCGTCTTAGTTTCCCGAAGCCCTTTGGTTACAGGGTCCGGTCTGTTATGTTGGACCTCCCTGTCCCGAGACTGGCAGTTTGTCCACATCGGATCCCAAGGGTGGGTTGGTTACTCTCCCGTGTGACATTTTGCAGGTCCGTTCTTGGTAAAAAGGGCTCACTTCCCTCTCAGGTCTCTCTCTCTCTCTCTCTCTCTCTCTCTCTCTCTCTCTCTCTCTCTCACTTTTTAGACCATGCCTCCACTCACGAGGGCTCTGTCCCCGTCTATACCGACAGGTCTAAGACGGATACTGGAGTGGGATTTGGTGTTGTCTTCCCTTCCTTTCGTAGAGGGGTAGCCTTCCTGACATTACTTCAGTGTATACAGCGGAACTGACTGCAAGTTTGTATGCTCTTAAAGTCATTTTTACTGCTCCAGAATTCTGTTTTTGTGATTTTTAGTGACTCGGATAGTGCTCTAGCTGCACTGGAGTCTTTTAATGCATCCCATCCAATGGTTTTATCAATTTTAGAGTGGCTTTTTCTTCTCGACCATCGTTGCCGCTATGTGGACTTCTATTGGGTTCCCGCACATGTTGGTGTGGTGGGCAAAGGGCAGATACACTTGCCAAATATGCCAAATATGCTTCTTTTCAACATCCCCCAACCGTCTACCCAGTTCCTGCTTCTGATGTAACACCTTACTTGCGGTATGCAGTTCGTAAATGTTGGCAGAGACACTGGGTTGGTGTTGCTCATAATAAACTAAAAGAAATCTTTCAGAGAGTGGTTGTGCCAAGGGTTCTTCCCTCCATGTCTCGGCAATTGCAGGTGGCTCTTGCTAGGCTTCGCATCGGGCACTCTCTGCTTACACATGGGTTCCTCATGAGTGGTGACTCTCAATCGTACTGTAATGACAGCCTTGTTCCCTTTGCTGTCCGTCACTTGCTGGTCGAGTGTCCGAGTTTGGGGGACCAACGTCAGAGACTCCTTCATAGGCATAGGGTGGCAGATGGTGCCTACTGTTTGTCCTCGATGCTCGGTGAAGCCTCTAGTGATTTTACTGATGTTTTTAGTTTTCTTAAGGTGGCGGGCCTCTTCCACTTTTATAACTAATGGATATTTTATAAATCATTCATTTATTATTTTCAGTGTTTTCTTGCTAATAACAGATGTTAACTATATTTTGATTATGCCCTTTTTATTTTGCTGTGTCTTTTACTTTGTTGTCCGGCGGCATATGACCTTAGCAGTTGGGCCGCCAGGATTTAATTAATACAATCAATCAATCAATCTGTCAAGCAATATGAACTCATCAGACGACGAACTTGACATCTTTGCTGTATGCCTGGTAGATCACAACTGACTGCGACCTTGTCCCTTTAACGTCCCTTTAACGCTGCGCGGGTCGGAGCTGGTTACCTGCTTCCTTTGTGAACACCTACCAGAGCAGGTAACCAGCGCGAGTCGGCCCCAGAAACCATCGCGCAGGCAACCTGCTTTCTCTGTGTAAGCAGCCTTGCAGAATAGGACAGTCATACCTGTAGGTTTCTCAATATGCCAGACTTTCCACAGATTCTGGGTAACTCAGTGTTATCATTGCCAGGGTTTGGGTCACACCACTGACAAACCTTCGTTGCTTATAAATCCTAAGAATGTAGCAATATGAACTGTCAAATGAGGAAAGTGCTCTACCGCAGGCCCATTTTGCATCTAGCAAACATACCCTTTTCTGATTTCCAAAAGAAGATCCAGTTGAAAGCATCAGGGTCATATTTTGATGATTTTAAGCAAAATCAGTCTTGACCCATTTTCACAAAATTCTTGAATGCTGAGAACATTGCCAAGACATGAACTAAATTCTTCGTGTGATGACATGTTTCACTTCATCATATCATGCTGCATTACCCCTACCATCCGTTCGACTTACATTAGACCAGAGTCCATTGAACTGTTTACTTCACTGTCGGAGGCTATAGCTCATCTTGGTAGCTGACACACTGCGTGTGTTTACAGTATGAAGTTAGTATCACTCAAGATCAGTCATAATATTCTCAGGAGCAAGAATGACTAATCTTGATCAAGCTTGTATTTCGTACAGAGTTTTGAGCGAATAGTCTATATGTGTCAAGAAAGATATTTTTTTTTTTTTGTGGGGGGAAGGGGGGCGTGAGAATTCAGCTTAGTATTGTTTGCCCAAATAACTGATAACAACGGTCTGGAGCAAGTCAAAAGTTGGCCGTCTTAATATCGGTTCCATTTGCACCAAGATGGATTGTATTAAAAAAAAAAATGTGAATGAGCTCAGGCTTGATATTTTGTGTCTGAAATGTGGTTGTAGTGGTTGTATAAATCTGACGTTGATAGTGTTCGTATCGCTTTGCCTAACGCATACTCTACACATACATCAAGTGTTCCCAGGTCTGTTGCAGACCATCCTGGTGGTAGTGTAGCACTCATCTGCTTCCTAGTGTTTACGGATGTTTATTACACAAAACGTGACTTTGACCCATTCTTTTTGATATCAGGAAGTTTAATCAATCTTCACCAGCAAACCATCAGAGCTGCAACTCTTTATCAACCAGGCCAATTAGGTACTGATCGAGGATTCATGGAGGGGTCCGGTCAGTTTTTGGAATCAATTTCTCAAACCTTTAGTACTGCTTGTCTGTGATTTCAGTAACTGGATTGACAACCCAGACTCCCAACAGTTCTAAACTGTTTTAAATCACTGACAACATTTTTTTTTTATCTTTCACGTTTCGGGACATCCCGATTTCAGTCATGTTACGGGATGCATTCTTGATTTTATTTTATCCGCAATATGCTGCAGTCTTATAATGATGGAATGTGGAAGATGATTCAAGGACTCTTTCAGTCTCTCACCATGCTTTGGTGACTTTTGGTTCTGAAATCCCTAAACTTCCATTTTATGGTGTTATGTCCCCACCTCATGCGCCACAGGCTCCAACAGCAGTAGTACAGAATAGGGAGGACGTTGCCCAGTGAGTTGTTCTTCCTAGAGGCAGCCTTACGATGTACAGTACACAAGATCAGCTCAAGCGTGGTGGAAAAAAACTGACTTCTTAAGTTCACTGTCTTTATTTTCTAAGTAATCACACTTAATCCATTCCAACCTCACTTCACTGTTTTCACAAGCACTGGAGCTATACAAACTTTACTAACTACAGTTACACTTAATGCTTGACAACAACACTTCACTTTTTTCACAAGTACTTGTCGCACCGCTGCCCAGGTGTCGTTACGGTATTTCTCGGGAATATATTCTCCCGTATTTAATAGTGAATGGTAACGTGGCAAAATCCGCCTCGACACTGGCAACGCGCGACATGGGGGTCTTCACTAACACGCCACTACACACATGTACTTAGAACTGGGGACTGGAAGAAGTGAAAAAGTAATATGGCTTTTCTAGGCTTTAATTACAAAATAGTATTTACAAAAATCTACAAATAACTCTGAGGTAATTCCCACCTCATTTCACTTCTCGTGTAAATGTGCCAAAAAACCGCACATCCACGTCTACTCTTAAGTCACTTGAATACTAACACTATTTTAACAAAGCAAAGCCAGTCTTGTAAAAAATCACTAGTGCTGTTATATATATATAGCACTCTTTACTCACTCATATATATGAAATCACTGTTACATCAGTATAAGAAAAACACATTTAAACATTTAAAATCTTAACTCCTTCCGTTTCTAACTAGGAGTCCTTGAACTAATTCTTAACTCCTTCCGTTTCAAACTAGGAGCCCTTGAACTAGTTCCCAGACGACAGACAAATAAAATAGCACTGCTAGTCGGTTGTACCCGCGGTCACAAAGCATGTACTTTCACTTACTACCAGTAGTGCTCGCATTGCTGACTCCCTGGAACTTTACGTTGGCTATACAGCGACGTCTCTGCACCAAGCACGTCGGCTGCCTCACCGTTCACTAGGGCTCTCCTCCAGGCTCTAGTCTGAACTGAACTCTCTAGCCCTGTCTGGCCTCAGAAAGTTGCCGATGTTCGCCAGCGGGTCATGTGGTGTGTGGTGGGTGATTACTTCACCCACTCACCCAACGCCGTCACCCACATCTCACCCACTTCACCCGTTTGCCGAGCTGGATCAGATCTGCAGACTCAGCGCACGCTCCCACGATCGGATATCTCCCAGCCAGCAGTCTTGTGCATAAACAAATTGACCAACACCACCTGCACTACCCCTCTCTCTCTATCTCTTCCTCCTCCTTCCTCCAGTTATCTCTTTCTCTCAACCTCTCTTCCTTATTCCATCTCCCTATTGCCCACAGCTGTACACAGAATCCATCGAACCCCTACTCTTTCCCCCCTGTCCGCGTTTCATCCTAAACTCACGTCCGGCAGGCGCTGTCACCTGCACACCTGTAACAGCTGTGAGTCTTACACCTGCCCGAGGGGATGCATGTCGGCTTCCCGACATACTGATGATGTACAAACTTCGCAGACACTGCACTACACTCAAACTGAAATGAAAACCCACTGAACTACTCTAGTCTCTTCTGCATCCTTATATAATCTTGCATTGTTATAGACTGGTTTACATTTTAGGAGAAGCAACAGTTGCCAACTCGGAGATCCCTAAAACATGCCAGAATTTTCTTACGTTACATAACACTGTAAATTATTAAGTAAACAAACCTAATTAAATTACAGAGTTTAACAAGCAATCACATAAATGAAACATTATTGAGAACAAGAGCATAAAGATTAATGTACAACTTACGAAATAACTACGCTCACAAACAGCAGCCTAACTGGCAACTCGGACTTGTAATGGAACTTCGGTATGGGAAACATCGAGAAACTTCTCAACTACCTAACTAGAAAATCTCACTTCTTAACACTACCCCCTCCCTAATCCTTTGTCGTCCCAACAAACC
>JAGKTI010020141.1:0-16535 GCA_018397915.1 Birgus latro | reverse complement strand
CTATAGCCGAAAACGCGATAGCCGAAGTGAAGAACTCATGGTAATAATTCTAATTGGTGCCATGACCTCAATATTTACCCCTAAGATACCCATTTTGTACCACATAATAACATATTATAGTAAAAAAATGAGCATACTGTACAGACTTTATCGGCGCGCTCAACTGTTTATAAATAAAGAAGATGGTGGCCGCTTCAGCTGTGTACTGCAAGTGCTCCAACTGTGGACTTTTTTCACTTCTATGAGGAGGTTGAACTTCATCAAATTCATTGTGTTAAGTAATGAAACATTTATGAGTCTCTGGGTATACTGTAGTGGCTAGTTTATAGTTTTTTTTGTAAAACCGCTATGAAAGTGTTGGTGACGGAGCACCTATCTCTAAGCCAAGATGAAGTATAAGGCCTCCCATGATCATCATCACGTATATAAAAGTGGTTATTAATGTATTATAGTGGAGTTTTATTCACACTTGAGCATACAGACTTTATCCAATGAACTTCTTCAATCACTGCTTGAGTAGCATCCTCTGCCATCTTGAATGTTTTGAGTGGTCAGCTGATATGTCCACTTGGTAAAGCTTTTTTTCGCTTGATCCACAAGGCTGGTGCATGATAGCAGGCATTTAGTGCGTGATAAAGGAATTTGGGTAGGTTTTTTATACATGCGTGATAGCGGTAAAACGCTATAGCGCGATAGCCGAGGGTTGGGTGTGTATATATGTGTGTGTGTGTGTGTGTGTGTGTGTGTGTGTGTGTGTGTGTGTGTTTTTGGATGTTGGAGAAGATGTCATGCCCTTGCAGTTGATCTTAGAATTGATGTCAGAATGTTTTATTTTGAGTTTAAAATACAATGTGATGAATTATGGTATAATTGAGAAGTGAATGAATATGGGATATTATTTTTAAGATATTGAATTACTCGTAAAAATGAAATTGAGATTGTCTTCCTTTTTATATTACCCTGGATCAAAACTGTTGCCAGATAAAAAGCAGCAGTAAAACCAGTAAACATTAACAGTACCTGAATACCAGAGAGCACTTTTATGTGATCACATGCGCTGCTGCAACTGCTACCACACTGCACAAGATTTTTGGTGAACCAGATTCTCTAGGCTACCCTTTAGACTTACTTTTGATGGAGGATTCCAGCATAAATAGAGTATAAATAAATCCTAATTGCACTAGCATAATGAATATAGATATTCTGAACTTAGGCTTTGAGGACCAATAAACAGAGATACATGTAGGAAGATTTGATGCAGCACCTGGCAGAGTTTATGTCCTCCCTCTATTAGAATCATCTGAATCTGCATGTAGTGTGATACTCCTCAACCTGCCTTGAAGATTACCCACAACTCAGTCCTCATGAAGTTGTGTTGCAAATCATGATGCAAGGTTATTATACTAGTGCCAATTAATATTCATCTGTATTTTGTTGGATCTAGATGGATTTTTTTTTTTTCCCCACCTGTTGGCCTAGACCAAACAGTCCATTTCCTGAATCTCAGTAGTCCTACAAGTAACAGATAGTGTCATACACCTTCACACCCCTCTGTCCCTACTGGCAGTAGGCTAGGGCTGCCTTATTCAGAGCTACTTTCATGGTGGTGGTGGGGAGGTTATAACACTGGAGAGTTTTGTGGAAGATCAGTTAAGACTTTTAATGAAATTCAAATCTCCAAACTGTTCTCTGCTCTAGCCTGAGTTCTGTCTCGGATCCTTTCAGTCAGTTCTCTCAAGTACTCTACCACCTATCCACCAGGAGGTGGCCTGATATTATCTTGGATCCTGGTTTGCAACAACAAAGATTTCTGATCCAGTTGTTTCCATTGCTGATTGTCCAGAATCAGTCTTTCATAATGAGGCTTGTGGGTATTTGTATGGATTTTCTTTTTATATCACTAGCTCTTTAAAAAGATATCCTGTATATGTGCTTATTGCTTACTGATGAATTGGCACAATATTCCATTGAATGTTGTCAGTGTAACTACTAAAGGTACATGCATTGATAACTGCAGAGTAATATTTCCCTCAAGTTCCACCTGTGAGTTGCCTTTAATGTCTTCATTTAGCTGACTTATCTGTTCTCCATATTATACAGCCAAGAGAAAAATTACTGATCACACCTGCAGTAGTATGTTTTTTGAAACACTTTAAGTATTGATCATGATTCAAGTGGGGTATTGTGGCTTAGCTTATTGTGAGTCTTTGTGTGCTGAAGTCCAGTACAGCTTCTTCAAGTTGTATGATCACTGTATAGTAACCCAAAACATCATACCCATCATGTCCCCAGTGCTCATAGTCCTCTGGGTCTGTGTCAGAGCTTTTGTGTGATGTGCATGCCTGAAGTGTAGCCATCACCCAGTGCAAGTTGAAATGTTGAAGCAATGGAGTGTTATTATAACTGTTTATATGTATCATTTGCTTTTTTGTACTGTATTTAGTATCATTTTATAGTACAGTCCTTGCTTGACTGACCACTATAATACTATATTAGTCAAATCTGTTTACTTGGTGCAGAAGTTTATGAACTAGAATCATTGCCTTAAATTTTGCACTGCTGGTACTAATTACAACAGATGAAATTTTCAGTAATGTGTACTGTACAGTTTAACGAAAGTCTTATTTGAAAAATTATCCTTCTCATGAAGTGCGACTTGTTGGCCAAAGTATTATTCATGCCTATGTCCCATATTTCACCTTAATTTTTTAGTGAGGTTCCAACTGTGAAGAAACCTGAGGCAGTGTGGTCAGGTTTCTCAAATACTGTTTAGTAAATTATTCACCAGACTAAAGATAATGTAAACTATGGTTATTAAGGTAGATTCAGTACTGTATAATTTTCATCACCATATATTGTGTAGTCTAAATAATGAGTAATTGCTGTATATTATTTGCATCTCCCTTGTTTGCTGTATGTTCATTGAGCTGGAGGCTGGTTTTGTGTCATGCTAAGGTGATGTACTCAACTTTATATTTATTTGTATTTAGTGCATATGGTACAGTGCTTTTACCTTCCATGCACCTTTGTCTACCTCAGCATTCTTCTTGTTTAGTCTAGGGAGGGGGTCCATGTTGTGCCTCTCAGCCTCCACAAAGAAAGGTATATACAGATTGTCCTCATTTAAAGGTGCTTTACTTAAAGGTACTGTATTTCAGATACAATGTTATGGATGCATTAATTTCCTTTCTTTACTTAATGCTTGACTCCATAGAATTGTTTTGAATGAGTGTTTGTGGATGTAATTTACTCCTTTTCTTCACTTATAAGTTGATCATTACTTATCATAAAGCTGAAGTCAGAAATTAATGTTTTTTGTGTGTGCTTCAAACTCCTCAGTGATGAAGCAGAGATATTTTTCACTTAAAGAGGTTTAAAAAAAATTAAAGTAGCCTTTTTGCTGCACACATCCAAAATTTAACTGGGGACTTGTAAATATTTACATAAGTTACTGAGCCTGGAGTTTGGGGTGAAGTACGTAAATACAGCATTTGTATGTAGATTAAGGCTAGTAAGTGAGCCAAAGCTGTAGAAAGGAGTAAATGAGGTGAGTGAAATGTGGTGAGGAATTAGATTAGTAGTTGAGCCAAAAGTATGAGAATAATTAGAGGAATTAAAACTGATAGATGAGCCAAAGGTATGAGAATTTTTAAATGAGACAAGTGAAGTCTGTCAGTAATATAAGATTGATAGGTTAGCCAAGGCTGTAGAAAGGAGTGAGTGAAGGATGTAGGTGAAAGCTTGGTAGGTGAGCCAAAACTATGGAAAAGAGTAAATGAGATGAGTTAAATACAGTATTTAGGTGAATTTAGATTAGTAGGCCAAAGCCAAAACTATGGAAAGGAGTAAATGAGTGAAATTTTTAGGTAAATTAAGCTTGGTAGGTGATCCATTGCTTTGGAAAGGAGTCAAGTGAGATGAGTGAAATATTGAGGTGAATTCATACTAGTTGGTGAAGCAAAAATTTAGAAAGAAGTAATGAGTATGTTGAAGAACTAATCAAAGATAAAACAGGGAAGAAAATCAATGGCAAATGTACCCAAGCTAGTAGTATACTGTACAGTAGACAATTCCCAGAGCTGTGAGTATAGTCTGTGTAGTATTTCCTTGGACAGTGTTTATATCTGCCTTTGTTCATAACCCTCTGACTGTAGTGATGTATGTATTTTGTTCTTGCTCTTTCCAAACGGTTTTGTTCAGCTTAAGAGAGACATTCGAATTTGCAAGGTAGATATGGCTTCATCACACCCAACTTTATCAACCTTTCCAGGTTGATTAAGATTGTCTGGGATTGACAAGAATAAACTGAAAGATGATGGTTTGAAATACCATAACCCACCAGCTGCTAGATTTTCTCTTTGCTGATAAAAACCTTCTTTTGTTTGCCAGAATAATATAACTATTGTATCCATAACTGCTAAGGGTATTTTTTTCCCATCTGGCAGTTTTCTCAGTTTAGTTAAAGGGTCTGAATAAAATACATAAAGATAGAGTAAAAAGTTGGGATGTTTCAGTGCTAAATATAAGGCTGGGAGGGGTTCTTGGAGCTGCCATAGTTGTCATCATCATCATCATCACTCTCTCCCACCTTCTCATTACAGTAAATCCATTTTATGTTGTACTTTTTTAATATCCTGTTTTTGGAGTTAACTGTGCATGAAATAAAAGAGATTGCCTTGTAAAAATCTTGTGCATTGTATAAAGGAGATTTACTAATTTCCCTGAGTTTATAGTACAGTACCAGTTTTGTGGGGGGAGAAAAAAGAAAATGTGAGGATTTACTTTTTAAAGGAGTGGGTCACTTGGATCAGTTATTTTCAGATACATTAGACTCTGGTTATAAATTATCTGTTTTATGTTCTCTTGTGCTGGTAAGCCCAAAGTTGATAATAGAAAAATTGCTTGTTTAAGCTTTGTTACCAATAAAGTTGATCTGGCAGCAACTGTCCCACTTTTCTATTGTTTTGAAGGGGGTAGGATGTGTTCCAAATTATCACAACTCTATCCATACAACCAAGGCGACTTTGAACTGGTGGCAGCTGACAAGGTGGTTGTACAGATAGCAACAAAATTTCAATGGGTATTTTTCTTTAAATAGCTCTGGACTTCATAGCAAAACAGAATGGCAGATAATAATACTGTATATAATGAAGACATTCTGTTTTCCAGAGGAGTGGACTCATTATTTTCAGATGCTACAGTTTCCCTCTCTCCCACTTTTCGATTATTTCAATTCTTTGACTGCTAGCTTTTCACTCAACTAAACAGATCAATCCAATGGTAGCCTAAAGTAATTCTTAGGTGTAACAACAGCAAGGAAAAGGTTACTCAGGATAGTTTGTGTTTAAACTACTGACTGCCATGCTTTCTATCAGTTGATCAAAATCTTCTTGTGTTAACGTGACTAAAACACCCAAGTGCATCAATTGCGATGAGAGGATTAACCCTTTGAATCGAGTTATGTCGTAAGTTGGTTTATTCTTGCTGCTTCTTGATGACTTTACTCAATTATGGAAAGAGGTCTGGTACTGAAGTGATTAATCAAAGCTACATCTGACCACAAAAGTCTCCCAAAAGTTGCATTAAGTCATCATTAGCTGGCAAGAGTAAAATAGAAAATATGTTGGACTGACGGGGTTAAAAGGGTGAGTCAGTTTTTTTCAGATGCTACAGATACAGAACAGAGCTTCATTATAGTACAATCTTTGACTTCCCTTTGAACAGATGTTACAGGGACTGAACAGAGCTTCAGACTAGTACAATCTTTGACTAACTGAGTGTCTACATGGAGTTATTGACTGATGATAATGGAGATTTTGGAAAACCGTTTTTTTTTTTTTTTTTTTTTTTTTGCCACCAGAGTACTTTTAGGGCCACTTCATTAAAACTGAGAGGATGAAGGTGTGCACAAGCCCCCAGTTTTAGGGATGCAAGTGATCATTAGATCTGATTAGTTTGCATTCCTAATTGCAAGTGCAGTTAGTTGTGATAACGAAAAGCCACATATTTTCTGGCTCTGTTATGTGCTTCAAAAAATGTCATGTATTTAAGGTCCTTCCTTCCTCTGTCCCTCTCAAAGTTTTAATAATAGGGCTCTTAATCCCAGTGTTCTTGTACTGTAGATTGTTGTGCCTGATGTGATATTTGTATTCTTGGAGCAACCTTTTTTGTTCAAGCTTGTGCTGGTCGCAATTTAGTAACAATTTTTTTTTTTATTTTGATTATAATATTTTTATAAACAGTAGAGTCACAAACTGGAGTGTGCTATATGATAAATATTATGGTGTTTGGTAATTTTTTATCAGTACTGTACTTAATAGTACAGTACCATGTTCTGTTAAGTACAGGTAGTTGAATAATTAAGAAGAAACCAGATTACTCATTTCCCTAGAAGCTGGTTAATTCATATTCAGTATTATGCTCTGCTGTTGATGAAGGAAGTAGAATTGTAGATAAAAGCCAGTTGAGATTTTGTAAATGTTGTTGGTGATACAGCAGTTAATCAGTATCACATATGCCATGTTTCTTCAAGACATTGTAGATGCAACAAAAGTTTATGCTTTTTCAGTGCATTGTGTCTAGAAAAAACGGGACACAGAAACAAACTCCTGACCTTAAAGAGAAGCTTGCTGTGCTTTTATCCTGGATAGATTGTGAAGTTTCTAAACAGTATTAACTGCATGCATGCTTATTTGTTACAAAAAATTTAATTATTTTTATGCTTTGTGATATAAGTTAATTAGTTTCATGATACAGGGTCAATACAGTAGATATCATTGTAGGAACATACAGTAATCTGTCTTTAGGATGATCAAGAACCTATGCAGCACTTTAGAATACAGAAATTTTATTGTGAGATAATATAAAAATTGTATTTAATTTTTACAGGTATGTGGACTAACCATTGACTAATATGGTGATGGTGATAATTTACTGATGCATCATTCAATTTATTTTTGTATACACATTTCTTCCAGTGTTTAATTCTATGCAAATGTTTTTGTACTGATCAGAGATACACGAATTTTAGCCTTATATATAGTCACAGTCAGCTGTGCCTCTACATGTATGATATTTTAAACTTTTGAAACATTATTCCAGACATTTTTGCAGTTAATTGATACTGCATAACAAGATCTCTCTAGGTTTTGATAGATCCAATTCTGTAAAAAACTTAACCTAAACTGTACATTAGAGACCTCTCAGATGGTGTCCTGTTACTAAGCAGATCCTCTGAATAGAAAAAGACCTAAGCCCTAGGATACACCACTTACTTTCTGAAACAGGGAGAGAATATGAAGACCAAGAATGTGGTGAGAAGATGAAATAAAGGAATGTGAGGAAGAATCTGTGAAGAGTAGTGATGCAGAAAGTTGGAAATGTTTTTATCGTTGGAGAATGAAGATACAAAAAACTATGGAATGTGAATAATGGTAGCTTGGGGTGGGAGGTAACAGGAGTTTTGAAGGATAGTTACAGAATAGTCTTGAAAGTGTTTACATCTTTGGAGAAGAAGGGAAAAAAATATGAAAATTAGGTCATTGGAATGGTTGCAACCATGTGAGGGATGGCAGCTTGGAGGAGCAGAGTGGCAGAAAAAAGTTATTGAGTGAGTTGACACTGAGGCTTCAAGGCTTCCTTCTTAGTTTCTCAGAGTACATAAATAAGCAATATTCTCAGTTTTGTTTCATAACATCTTTGTTATAAACACCTTTTTGCATGAGTGTATTCTTTAGAAGAACTGGTGCATTTAAGAAACAAATGCTCTGTCATTAAACAATCAACTGTTATCTTTAGCTCTGATAAAATTACAGAACGCTGTGATAATGATTTGGGATAATTGGTGGTTTATTTGCATAATCAAAAGGACATACACCAGATTTACCAAACAGTATCAAGTATAGTAATTGGTTATTTCATTTAATAGGAGCTATAATTACTAAATCAACCAATATTTCAGGTGTTTAAATCTCTTGTATGAAGGATCTTGCATTTAGATTGCAGTATTGTAATTCAAATAATATAAGTTTGATTTCACTTAAATTTAAAATATCTGTTATCAGCACTGATGTATGTATGTGAAGAATACATTCTTATTGTAAAAATAAGATATGGTAACAGAAAAAATTAAGACTGTAAATGCCAAAACCTAGCGACTAATGATAACTAAATTTTAGCCACGTGTGAGAAGTCTGTTGTACAGTATTGCAATTATACTGAAATTCCAACACTGCTGTAATGATGCTATCTCTTGGAATTGTAGAGTACATTTATATAACATAAATGTAGTTACTCCAGAAGGGAATACCTCACCGTTTTTTAATTTGAAAGATATTTTTTCTTATACGATCATGTGCCTTCGGTAACCTGTTAATTTGGTATCAGTTACAAGAATAGATTTTTTGGTCACAATAGCCTGTCATTAAGTAATATATCCTACCAGTTATTATATATGCAGCAAAACAGTTTGCAATATACCATCAGGTCAATTCAGCAACCCTAAGAGTAAGGCCTTGTAGACAACTCACTGCTGCTGGTCTGAAAGGTGTGAGAACATTGCTGACCTCTGTACAGGGATGTTTCCTTTCGGATTCCCACATCCTGACCCATTGCACTGAGGGCAACAGTGAAATTAAGTTAATGTGGTCATGATGGTCATTCTGCATATACAGTAGACCTTTGATTTAATGTACCTCAAAAGACCAGATATAATATTTGATGGACATTCCTAAGACACAAAACTTCTGTCAGCTATAACAAACAATATCCATTAAATGGAGTGCAATACATGTGTTTCACAAAAAAGTACAACAACAAGTCTGTGAACTATACTGCAAAAGGGCAAAGGTATGGGCCAAGTTAGTGTAAAATGGGTTCAGTTTTATTTTTTGGTATTAGAATGTGCTATTGTACTCATTTTTAGACATGTGCTTGAAATCCAACCTCAGGGGGGACCATTGGGTATAATGGATTTTTGGTTTTATCCTATCAGACCTCCCCCCCATTTGGCCCATTGTAGGAAGGGTCTACAGTATTTGCCACATCAACTTAAATACACTGCCCCCCCCCCTGCAGTGGGTCGGGGTGTGGGAATCCAAAAGGAAAGATCGCAGTGTGGTGCTCTCACACATTTTGCACCCACAGCAGTCAGGTGATTACAAGGCCTCACTCTTAGAAGTGTTTAATCAACTTGGTGGTACATACATTGCTACCAGTTATTCCCAGGAGAGCTGGCAGGAGGTTATTCTGTCATCTAAATGCTGCTTGGAGTGTAGGGTAGTCTCTTATGTTTAAAATGACAAAACCTTTGGTAGGCCCCCATAAGGGTAATAAAGGATTAGCGGTTACAGTTAATTTTTTGTTCTCATATGCTCTCCAAGCAGCCTAAGGATCTCAAAGTGATAGACAGATATTACAGTATGCAGCAAAAGTCATGTTTCCAAATTCTATACAGTACCTCTTTGTCCAGAAATTGATAATCCAAAGGAATAAACATTTACTTGTCGGGGCTGTTTGGCCTGACTGCCTAGGGAACAACTACTACATTTACTTGTATAATTTTCCAAACTTTTGAACTGTACTTTGGACATGTGGAGAGAACAGAGAATGAAAGACTGACTACGAGGGTGTATGCAGGTGGGGTGGAGGGAGGAAGAGGGATGGGAAGACTGACGATGAGGTGGAGGGATGGAGTTGAGAGATATATGAGGGAAGGGGGAGTGAGCTGGGGGAAGGGTAGGCAAATGGTGGGTGACAGAGCGACTTGGAGGCATTTTGTCTGTGGCCACCCTTTGCGAGATTAGGGCGTCGGGCTATAGATAGATAGATAGACTTTCTTATGTTCTTACAGTATTTTGTCACACGTTTTGATACCTGCTTTATATAACACATGCATTAAAGTTTTAGTTGCAAGGGTCACTTAGGAATGGATCTGCTCAAAGAATTGAATATTACCATTATTAGACCATTCCTCAAAACTTTCAGTACCTTAAATCTTTCAGTGATGATGCTTTTGTTTGTATTTTATTCTTGCAACTACCAGCCACTTAAATCCAGCTTCTCAGAGAACTCTCATACAGAAAGAGCTAATACAAACTCACCCTCTTCATAATTATAGTGAATAAAATTTCTGATAATGGCACAAGTTATCTAGTTCCTAACTTGTGCTTAATGATTAAATTTTTGCCATTATTTTCTTCTTTCAATTTGCTAGCCAACATAGTTTGAACCATCACTTCAAACTTTTGTGTGAGATAGAACACCTTTACAAATTCTTGTGGTAAATGTATCAAGTGATATGGTAGGTGTAACTTTATGATGACAGAGATATTTGCACACTGTTTTGTGTTTACCAGGCTGATTGTCTTGATTTTTTCTAAGGGAGGAGATCTTTTCTGTTCAGAGACCATGGAACTTTTATTCATATGTAACAGGAAAGAGACCTAAATGATTGTATTTTTGGCACAGTGCCACATTATTTTCAGGTATATAGTATTTGGACATATTTATGTATACAGTAATTAATTTTTTAAGGTTTGCATATCAAAAGTACCAAACCAAAGTACATGTGTACCTAACTGACTATGGGCTTTTTCAGTTTCATTTTCCTGTGTAGTAGTCAGGTGGGCAAAGCGACATGCTTTAATAATACACTGACATTGCCATCTGTGCAAGCTTGATCTACAAAGAATAACACCTGTGTGGTATGATACCACTGTGAACCTAAGAAATCATGAACACAGTCTAATAAATCCTATTGTATAAATGTTTTTAATACACAAAAGTCAGTAAATCCATGGAGAAATAATTAACATGGGTGCTTAGTCATCTACAAGTTAACTTACATGATTTTACCTTTGTAACTTATTTATGCTCTGTGTAATCTGGTGTGGTATGAAGTGCTTTAGTTGGAGGGACAGAACAGAATTAATTTTTCAGATGTATCATCTGTGTGACACAGTCTCAGAATAGAATTACTCTGTAGATGGCAACTGCACTATAGTCTGAAACTTGTCTAACCCTCATTTTCTAAATACAGTAATACCAATGTACAGTTCAATGTTCACTTTTGGAATGGACACAGTATTTTTTTATAGAATTCTTTCCATGTAATGATTATTAGATGGCTGACTCTTTGCCTCACAGCTGCTCATCTCTGGTAAGGCCATAATACTCGTTCTGGTATGATCTTGCTGTATGGTTTAAGGTACTGATTGTTATACTGTATGTTTACTTCATCAGCTTCTGGAACGAGAGGACTTTTATCTTAGATAATTCTTAAATATTACCAAGTGCGTAGTTATAAAGAGTTTTGTGCTAACCAGATAACCAGATTTGTGGGAAAGAAGGAGCAGAAGTCTTTATTTTCTACTGGATGAAAATTGTGTATTTTAGTACCTCCATACAGATAACTTTCCATTCAACCCTTCTCTTTTCTGTAGGAAATGAATATTGTATCTGTCAAAAGCAACACTTATCCTCCAGTGATGTAAGGAGGAACTGAGGTAGATTAATATTGATACTGTATGTACAGCTGTCTTAAGTCCTCTGCTTGTAGATCGGGCACCTTTTTAGCTCTTATGGTTCTTGGAATTTAAATAAGTTTGATGATGTGCACTTGCTAGAAGGATGGTCATGGTCCCTATTAATACATTCTTCAACATTTTAGTGTTTGAAAAGTGGTTAATGTTTCACATGAGTTATACTGGAACACAGGCACAGTACAGAATCTATATATGAAAAGTGCATTAATTCTTATAAAAACATGTATGTAACTAAGTGAATGAAACATACATGCAGTACTTGGAACAGTAACTTGAAATTTCAGTTGATTAATACAGTATCTCTGATTTGATAATGAATTACTGTACTGTACTGTACTTTTAGTTCTTAGTTGTTAATCTACAAGTACTTTAGTCATTCAGGTTCAGATGCAGTCTCCAGGGTCTTGACATTTGACCTTCATTAATTATGAAAGTAACATTTATTGGATATTGAATTTCAGTTAGTTAATAATCTTTTTAAATGCTGCACTACTGTACATTAACTGCAGATAAGGAAGTGCATATAGTGATAGCTGTTGACCAGGAAGCTAAAGCATTTAACCATTGCTTCAGTACCATTTATCAAGAGTATTACCACCTATTAAGCAACAGAGTATGACTGGATACTTGTTTGGATATTTGCTTAGTAATGTTCAGCATTTCAGTTATCATATTTTTTACTTGAAAACTGCATGTTTAGTTAGCAATCAGCATACACTCCATAAAAGCATAAGCAAAGTTTGCTTGAACATAAACAGATATCTCCCAAATGTGTGATTAAAAGCAAGTTCATCATTGCCTGTTTGAACTTATTTTTATAGTAATATCCATGGCAATAACTTCATTGTTGAGGGCTAGTACACATAACATGATTTACTGTTGTTAGTAATATACTTTGTAATTCTTTGCTCAAAGCTTAATACTGTACTGTAATTAAGGTATATGTCTGTAGCATAAAAATGGCAATATAGGTGGCTTGCATACCTGTGTTACAGTAACTAATGAGGTGTAAGTCTGCACTTTTTCAAGGTGTAAATCAGATCTTCCTTTATTGTGCTAAAATTAGGTTCATTACATTTTAGCCAGAATGTTCACTGAAAATGTTACTGTATGTTTAATTTACACATAGCACATATGTATTAGAAGTCATATTTTTCTGTACTAGCTTGAGCACTGTAGTGTTGTATCTCACGGTATGTGATGGAAATAAATTCATATGATTTATTAACAATACAGATCTGTGATTCAGTAATGTGGTTCCTCAAAATTTGTGTGGTGTAATAGTCACCATTGTATATACAGTATTATATACTATAAAATGCATTTGTAAAAATATACAAACTTATAATCTTAGTTTTTCTTCTGGGACTTATATTTAGTAGTTACTGTATTTGTGTACTGGGAACTCAAAGATCTGATTAGTGAGATACTTACAGTTTCACAAGGGCTGATTGTGTTGACGGATGACTGTTTAGAATCTGCAAAAGGGAAAATTATTTCATATAGCATTGTACATTTGAATATAGTATTGTATATGTATGTACTATCATCTCTAGACTCAGTCCATAAGTTGCTTATCACTAAAATAAATAAAATATTGATATAGAATAGCTATGCAGTTGCATGTAAGTTGCTGACTTTGTAATTTATATAATGGCTCTTTTTATGGTGTTAAGTCTGGAGCCCAGCAAATGAACTTTTCAGGTGTTGTTTGCTTCAAGAGAAACTATGCCAAGTCAATATTGCAAGCACCAAGACATAATTACACCCCACATACTTATGAGACTAACTTTACCATGGCATATCTGTACAAGCTTGGCATTGTACATTGGTACTGAAATGTTAATACTCTTATATTTATGAAAATGGAAAGTTTATTTGACTGTATCAATAAAACAGAAACTCCAACCTTGTAGTTCCTTTTTCCTACAAATATGTACGCTTGGGAGCTGTAGTTTCTGCTTGCTCAATAATCTTACCTTTGCCTGGAAGGAATTTGTATCCAGGGTTATACACCAACCAAAGGCTTGTTAAGGTGGCAGTTGAGAGTTTTTCTACTCTTTTTTACTTTGACTTGGCCTAAAACTGCCACCTTTCCATCTTGAAGGCTGAGCTGTAGGAACAGATCAGAATATGATGCCTTTTGCAAAGTGCTGTGGAAAGTATACATACACATAGTACTGTACAATTTTTTTCTGCTGCTGAGTTATGTGAAATAAGCTGGCAAAGGGTGACAGCTGGTGCCAACTTAAGTTAAAAGAACAATTGACTGCTTGAGGAACAATTTATGATACTCATGCTGTCTTGAAATGTTTTGGGCAATGCCTGGGAAACCCAGACTACCACCTCTTCCCACCTTCGGATACTGGCAGAGGGTGAACAGAAAAGATCATGAATGTGTGTGTATACTGTATATTTAATGTGCATGGTCTCCATTGTTATACTGACAGAAGCAGCATCACAGGTGCTATTAAAATATAAGCTTGTTAGCTGATGGAAAAAGTTTAGTAGAGCATTACAGGCTTTGGTGAAGGATCAAGCTGTCTTCTCAATCAAGAATGACAAAGCAGTGTAAACAAACTACCCATGTTAGAGCCATATCAGTGTTCTTAGTGAAGGATGCCACCCAGCACCTTTTCCTTACTACAGTAGCTTGCATATGGCTCATCAGTGTTCATAATAATCCTGCTAACTTTTTCCCACCCTTAGGTTAGAGTGAGGTACAGTCCAAGAAGTTAGGGGAGATAAAGCTTATGGTTGATGTTGTGACCCTTGGCTCATCTGGATGTGAATTCAATAGAGACCCTTGGCTCATCTGGATGTGAATTCAATGGACTATAAGAAACCAGCCACTTTAGCCAGGCATTCCATGAGTTATTTATGAAGTTGAGTTGAAGGCTTGTCTGTGCTGCTGTAAAGAGGTGCATGAATAAAATATGTTATGGTGGAGCCACATTATAATGAGGGCATAGCAGATTCTTTGTGTTATTCACTACTCTGTGAATGTGATGAAGCAGGGAAGGGTGATGGCCACTTCAAGGTCTCACTAAAAGCACCTGTGTCTCTGGGAATGGAAGGGTAGTTTCTTTGGGATGAATGTTTGGTGGCAGTTAATTTAAAGATATTGTTTGGCTACAGGTTGTGGATGGCTGTTGTGGTTGTGTGTTGTGTATGTGTTTGTGAAGTGTAGTGCTGGATGGAGGAGGAAGGGTGTTGCTGAGGCATATTGAGAGGTTATTTATTTTTTGCATCTCTGTGGTGGGCATCGTGCTACATAGTTATATGAGTGGGAGGAAGCCTACACTGAAACAATGATTTGTGAGTACAGTAAACTCTCAATTATCCGCCATCGCAATATGAAGCCCAATGCAATATCTGGCGCTGCTGGTTCGGCTCTTTTAAAGCAATATCTGATGAACTTATACAATATTCAGTGCCAAAACGGTACATAACAGGCAGTTCTATGCAATATCCGACGTTTAGGCATATCGAACGGCTCGTAATCGGTAGCCAACTGTCACAGTATTACAGTACTGTATCATTATTTTATTATATTTTATGCTTAGTCTTCATATTTTTTTCATGGGAAAGTTTTTAGGATAGATGGTCGAGATGGCTAGTAACACAATATCCAGGTTGATGCCAAATGTTGAGCCAAAGGGGAGGCACTATGTAATATCTGGCATTTCACTTAATTCGGCTTAGGGATTGGTTGAATTATAGCAGATAATTGAGAGTTTACTGTAGACATTTGTGTGGTCCTTGATTTGGAGTACTTTTGTTTCTTGGTGTTGGTGATTAACACTTGTGATCTTTGTACCTCCTGCTATTGTTCTTGTACTGTAGTAGTGTTTTATGTTTTTTGAAGATTTCTCTTTTTATAGCCATTAAAGTAGGGGTCCATCTTGGACTCGTGTAATTTAATGTTGTTTGAATGAACCAGTAATGAAACAGATGTGTTCAATAATATTCAGTTTAAAGGCTGAGTGTCATCAAGACATTGAGAGTATGACATGTCTTTGCACTGATGCTGTTAATACAGTACTGTATTTTGAGAAAAAGTTGTACAGTACTTGTATCCAAAGTAAATAAAAGAATTTTAGGGTGTCTTTCCAGCACGAATGATTGGTTAAAGTGGTGAACTTGAGGGTGTATTTGAGATTTTGTATCTGGAGTGAAGAAGGTGATAGATGTAGTTTGTTTAGTTAGTGAAGCTGTCATTTTATATTGTCTAAGCCAATGTTCTAGTGAATATAAATACTGTTAGAAGTTGTCTATTGCTTCTTGAGTTTTGGAGTGTTAAAAGGTTAGGTAGTCGATGCTGGAGCATCCCTAGTGAGAGAGGGTTCGTTTATTTCATTTTTTTTTAATAGAGGTTCTAAAATGCTTGCATGCTGTGGAAATCGCATGTAGGCTACTGTTATATGCTGGCGATATTGTGATTGTCTGGATATCTTTTGTGTGCTGGATTCTGTTTACTATCATTTTATGTTTTAGCTTTCCAGATTATGGAGATGCTTTTTCAGATTATGGACATCTTGTTAGTTCAGTAAATTGTGATAGAATGAGATGACTTGATACCTCTTCAAGGCCTTACTGAACTGACAAAACATCTCCATAACTTGAAAAGGTAAAATATAAAATGATAGTAAACAGAATCCAGCATTTCGTTTCGTTTCGTTTCGTTTCATTTAGTTTTTGAAGGCTCCAACATGCTTGCATGTGTCGGCCTTGGTCACCTAATGGCGGCTCTCCACACTGCTCGATCTCTGGCAGCCTCCCTATTCAGTCCCTTAACCCTTAAGTCACATTTAATGACCTCGTCCCATGTCTTTCTCGGTCTACCCCTCCCAAATCAGTAGAGAGTTGGCTTGCGGTCCCGTGGGACCCAGGTTCGAATCCTTGCTGGTGCAGGGAACAGTTTAAGGATTTGAATTTCATTAAATCAGGCTTTACTGATCTACCAGAAGACCCGCCGACATGTCGTAAAAA
>JAGKTI010020140.1:0-16535 GCA_018397915.1 Birgus latro | reverse complement strand
GTGACAAAGGTACAGTTCAGATCAATAGTCGTTACCCATCTTCTACAGCACGACCAAGCAAAGCATAACCATAATGTACTAAACGACCTTGATTGTGGCCCTCTTTGGTGGGGATGGTATTTTCTGTCATTAACCTCTTCAACCCAAGGACGGTATTAAGTCTTGCTGAGGATTTGTATTTAGCTCTGGGGAGATCTTTCGTACCGGAGGAGTTTAATGGAAGAAGTTTCTAACCCCTCCACAGCGAGAGGTTTCCCGTAAAAAAAATAAAAAAATCGTCTAAAGGCAGAAAAAAAAAAACAAAGTACGTCACTGAACTGAAGAGATTAAGCCTATGGTTCCTTTAGCACATAGAATCAGCTTTGACAAATGTTCATACGGATCATAACAGGCATTTTGTGAAGGAGTAAACTATCTATCTATCTATTGCCAGACGCCCTAATCCCGCACGGGGTGGCCACAAACAAATCGCCTCCATGTCACTCTGTCCCCTGCCATTTCACTACCACGCTCCCAACTCACACCCCCCTCTCTCATATATCTCTCTACTCCATCCCTCCACTCCATCCCTCCATCTCATCCTCGGCCTCCCCCTCCCTCTCGCCCCCTCCACCTCACTCACATACACTCTCCTCGTCAGTCTTTCACTCTCCATCCTCTTCACATGCCCAAACCACCTTAACGTGCTTCTCCTAACGCTTCCCATCACGTCCTCAACCACACCACAACGCTCCTTCACTTCCTCATTTGTTAGTCTGTCTCTCCATGCGACTCCACATGCTCCTCTCAAATAACTCATGACGACTAATTCTACGTACTGGTATTGAGCAGACAGCATTGTGACGATACAACAAAGAACACCACTATTTCTGTTGTTGTATATGTTTTCTGTATAGTTCCATCAATCAGTAATGTGGGTTTTAACTCTTATTTGAACCACTCGCGGTAATGTGAAACCAACACACGATACTGACCTTGCCAGAAAAAAAAAAAAAAACGAGTCAAATAAATGGTGACATTCCTCTAACTTCATAATTCTATCTAATGTCAAATGCCTAAAATTCACCCAAAATGCCAATCGAAATAGAGATAAGAACAGATTTAAAAGAACTGAATGTCATACGAAAACTGTTTGAAATACAGGACCGAAAGCTAGCGTGTCGGTCTCCACAGTGACAGGCAACTTCCCGCCTCGCGCACCAGGACCTTGGGTGCGTCCTGTGTCGGCCGCGGGTGCTCCTTCCCTCACGTGGTTTTCCTAGTTTGTGTTTACATTCTCAGACCATGGAGCAACGGGGTAACGGCTGCTGGTAGGGATGAGAGATGGTAGGAGGAAATATGGCAAGGATGAGAGATGGTAGGAGGAATGATGGTAAGGAGATGATAGGATGAGCGATAGTAGGGATGACAAGATGAGAGATGGTAGGGATGAGATGACAGGATGAGAGATGGTAGGGATAAGATTAAAGGATGAGAGATGGTAGGGATGAGATGAGAGGATGAGAGATGGTAAGGATGAGATGACAGGATGAGAGATGGTAGGGATGAGATGACGGGAAAAGAGATGGTAGGGATGGGTGAGAGGGTAGGGGATGGTAGGTACGGTACTAGGAAAACTAAATGCCCTAGGATCTTTGTCAACTGGAGTGAAGGAATGCCCATTACAAAAACACCGCTCTACTCCAGGCAAAATGTTTCGATCTAGCGAGCTTTATTGCGCATTTCATAGTTGTTAAAGCTCGGTAAAACCTAGAGTACTCGTAAGAAGCTGGATTTTAATATTGGCTTAACCTCAGATAACTTTTCATACTTTAATAATGTATGAATAAATCAACGGTGAAATAAAGATGGAACATTCATTAGAGAAGTCATGCTTGGTGCGACAATGGCGACATTACTCTCAATGATTACATAGAATGCACATACCTTCAACATGCAGCTCACGATGCAAGAATAGACGGGAAATACCTTCAACTGTCAGTCAAAGGAAAAGTGGCTGCGAGAGCAGGGCGGGAACAGGGCGAATAAGTCACTCCCAACCCGGCTCCCACGCAACTATCTCTTCTTCAGTTCAGTTCCCCCCTCACTACATAGGTTGCCAGTTACTCATTTATCACAGCCAGGTGGAGGCCGATTATTTATTCTCATTTCTTTTCTCATTAAAACATTTCTAAAGACTGGTTGGATAAATTAGTTTCTCGTCTCTGAAATAATTGTATTTGAGAAATTACGTTCACGTACTGTTTGACCCATTGTTAGAGTAGCTGTAGTTTGTTTTATTCTAGCTAACCCCAGGCGACTGCAGTCAGCTGAGGGTGAATCATGGGCGCCGGGGGTCGGCAGCCCTGCCGGAGAGTTAAGATGATCACATGGAAGGCTCCACAGTGTAGAGACTCGACTCCAGCTAACGTCATACGATACTGTTCAACTGAGCGTGAATGTTGGAACCTGAGTGTGTTAATACATTTTTAAAGACTGCATGAATGAATTAGCCAACATGCTGTGTTGGCCTCCAGTAAAACTGTGTATTAATAAGGAACATGACTTCTATTTCATTTATTTGCTGTTTTTTTTTTCTGGCTTCATGGAAGAATCGAGCTGACTCATTTTACTACTTGACAAAGCAAGGGGGTGGCGAGGAAGGTGAATGGGGGGGGAGGGGGGGGGAGGCGAAATGGAGGTTGGTCAGGTGAAAAGTAATGAGGATGAAAGGATGTGGAGGGAATGGACGGTGGTGGGGTGGACTGGTAAGGAAGAAACGGGGAAGTAGGGCTGGATAGTCTGGAGTTGAGGGGTACGTGGATGAGGGTGAGGTATTGTGAAGGGATGGATGAATGAGGTGCTGTGGTGTGGGGGGCTCCATGATTGTGGGATTTTGTAATATAGGGGTGGATTGGAGAGAGGCAGTGCGATGTACCAAGGTGGGAGGAAGGGGTGCTAGATTATGGACTGGTGGGTGCAGGGGATTGCGGTGTGGGGTAAGGAAAAGGTGGATGGGTGTTGTGGTGTGAAGGGTTGGGTAGATGTGGGGTCATATAATGCAGAGTGGGGGTAGATGGTTTTTTTTTTTTTTTTTTTGCGTAGAGCACTGTAGGAGGCGAGATTGCTTGAGATCATGGTGTGGAAGTAGGGTGGATGGAGGAATCGTGGCAAAATATAACTGTATAAATAAACTGTGATGTGAACAGCAAGGGGTGGAAAAGAGTTGGGTGGATGCAAGAACCGTGGCAAACTCTGGATGTATGTATAAACTGTGACTTGGAGACGAAGCAGGTGGAAGGGGGTTGGATGGATGAGCGGCTCGTGGTAAAAAAAAATGCATGAATAATCAGTGATGAGAAGAGGAAAGGCGTTAAGATAAGGAGTGGAGGGCTGGTGGTGTGGAAGGTTGGGTGGATGATGGACGCGGGGCTAAATAGGAGTGCATAAACGAGGAAGGGGGATAAAAGATAAGATATGAAAGTGGAGTTCCAGGTGTGGAGCAGCTGGCAGTGAGAGGCTTGTCATGTGAAGGTGAAACAGTGAAATTCTTTTAAACTAATCTGTAAGAGATCACCACTGTTTGCTTTTTCCTTGGTGCTACCAGGCGATTTTACTTATCCTGGGACAGCAACATAGCAGAGGAGCAAATGAAGGCTGTATCTAAAGTTCCACTTCAAAAAGTCTATCCTAAACTAAGTAAGGCAATAATAAAACATAACATTCGAGTTAAGCAAATGGGAAGGGTGGGGCGGAGTGCATGGCGTGAGGGTCACGTTGTTACATACCCGGACCTAAGCTGTTTATTATTATTATTATTTAGGATACACTCAGCCGAATAAATCTAGCCTGGGAGATACTGACCGAACTAGAGGGGTTAGACATAGCCTTCATTAACTATCCACTACTGGGGTGCTATTCCAAACTGAGAAAAATTGCCTGGTGTTAGGGGGGAAAAAATATATAAAAAGTTTCATTCTAGTAAGGGGTAAACAATGTTGATCATAGTGACTCGTGGTTTGGTATGAATAATGTGGGGATCCAGCACTGCAAAGGTCCACATGCAACAGGAAACAGGAGGAATGGGCAATGATACCGGAATTTTTATCTAGGCTATCTGTGTGGCTTCGGACGCAGCATTCTGTGAGGGGGAACTGGCATTCTGCTACGTCTACAACTATTACTACTACTACTACTACTACTACTACAACTTCTACTTCTACTACTACTACTACTACTACTACTACTACTTACTACTACTATTATTATTATTATTATTATTATTATTACGGTATTACTATTATTATTTATTATTTATTATCATCATCATCATTATATTGTTCTAAGTGTAAGCCCCATTAAAGAACCTATAAGCAGACTATATTAACCCTAAGGATCTCAGTAGCGGGCACAGATATACAAGAGGTCATTACAGTGCTCAGGAGCAAAAATACAGTAACTCTAGCACTGCACTCTAGAAAATTTCTAATATTCACAGTACCATTAGTGAAAGCATTTCAGAGACGGCGAGTGAGAGACTGACGGGGAGACTGTATGCGAGTGAGAGGGAGGGGGAGACCGAGGATGAGAAGACGGGATGGAATAGATAGGTATATGAGAGATGGAGGTGTACGTTGGGCAAAGGGAGACAAAATGGCAGGGGACAAGGGGACATGGAGGCGATTTGTTTGTGGCCACCTCTTAAGGGATGAAGACGTCTGGCTATAGATAGATAGATTGATAGACAAATAGATAGACAGATAGACAAATAGATAGACAGATAGAAAGATACGCATATAGATGGATAGATAGATAGATAGATTCCAGACTTCCATACACTGTCATCGATTTCCCTCGCTGTTGAATGATTTTTAAGGAGTGGCAAGAAACCTTTCTTACTGAATGAAATCGTCTTTGTACGTGAAAATTCAGTATCAAAATTTCAACATTGCAATAAAAGGGTTAACTCTGCATGTTTGCTAACCAACTGATGCTCACAAGTGTATTACAACTAAACGTCCGATTTGGGGGACCTGCATATGTAATCGTTCTAGAAGTTTTAACTCTTTGAAGTTGGGGATGCCCTTCATTTTAGTCTTGCTATTTCTCGATGAAATTATTTAGGTTAGGCCAGACTTTCTGAACTGATAGTCTTTATTTATTCATTCCTTTAGAATAACAGAGGCCTTATTAAGATGAATAAATCTTCTGGCAGCAACAAGACCGTACACACAAAAAGAAAAACGTCACTTGAATGGCAGTAGTTAAGAATACTGCCATATGACTTTCATCCATCTCTCTCTCTCTCTCTCTCTCTCGTGGCTGCTGCTGAGGATAGTTGCTACGCTGCAGATAAAACTAAAGCCACACGTTGCACTGTTACCATGGAGATCACGGTCCATATTTACTAACCCACTGAGGCCGGGGACGTCATCTTCATTTTATTCTTACCATTTCCTGACGATTTTATTCAGTTTAGGACAGACTCTTCGAACTAGAGGGGGTTAGATATAGCCTTAAACCTCTTAATATGAGATCCCTTTTCTAAATTTTAAAAAAAAGTAGCAGCAAAAAAAAATTATGACGTAGCTCGGATTCATGGGGTTGACGATCAACAAATCTACAGGGTAATGAAGACTGCGACAGCTTACTATTACCATGAATCCTTTTATTCTATTTTTTATTTTTATTTGTTTACGGGAAGGGTGAGAGATGTTTTCATTAACCCCTTCAATGAAATGCGTATCCCGTAAGTTGAATAAAATAGTCCATCGGTAGAAAGAATATAAAAATACTTCACTGGACCAAGCCCCATACCGTACCGTAACCTCTTCAAGACGATGACGAATATTAAGCTTATTGAACTGCTGTTACTTCAAAGCGATTTTATTCAGCTATGGCAGGATCACTCGTACTTAGGTGATTAATGAGCCCCATATCTAACTCCGATTTGAAAGCATGTTCTTTGAAAATCGTCAGGAAAGAAAGAATAATACGGATTGGCGTCCTCGAATACAGATAAGAAGAGACGGATGAAGTAATAAAAAGGGGGCGAGTGAAAAGGATAAAACGAAAGGCAAATCACTCCCGCCTCCCAGCTGCTGAGAGTTGTCCAGAAAAAAAAAAGTAAGCTAATTCCTCGACTAAAGAAGTTAAGAACTAAATGGCTACTTAACTAAAGGAAATACTGGAGACAACTATAAGAGTACCGGGTTATAGTTATTCTAGCTTCTATAAATGTGGGAAAAGATCTAACATAATTACTGACACGTGTTGGATAAATGCTCATAATATATATACGGTACATTTTTTTCTTCCAGACGAATCGTCTATGTGCAGGTGTCAGTCGAGCATTAATCTTTACTACTCGCCAAAACAACGGCAGAGGCTTTGGGGGTCCGCACTCTGGTCGGCATGAATTTTCTTCCACTTCTTCCTTTGCGATTTATATTGCTATTACAGCCTAATACCGGTATCCCCTTGTAAGTTGCCCATTCCCTTTTTACACTGAAATTCAATAATATATCAGCGTGCCAGATATAGAACTGAACTGATAAGAGGTGCCAGGGTGCCTCCTTTGCCGACGAAACTATGGGCGCGGGTGACTTTCGTGGAAGTTGCTCTAGGTCGCCCTCAGGAAATCACAAGTATACCTCATAATCAGGCGACGGACGCAGAGGTCACCAACAAAGCCTCAAAGGAGGACAAGGAGGGAAAGGTTAAGAATCACATGGGCATAATCTTACCTTGGGATGCAGAATCTTCACACTGGGTAGCTTCCCACGGATGCTGTTGCTAATGTGGGTTCGCAATGGCCATGCAGGACTTCATTGAAAGCAATTGCTGGAAGATGGGGCTGCTTTGAGGTTCGTGTGTACCGATGTAATGACTGAAACTAAACTTGATAATTAGTAAGGCAGAGGTGGGAAATCTGAACATCCTACACGATGGGTGAGTCGTACTAAAACCCGCCCGGAACCAAGCAGCCAGAAAACTCTAGTGTTGTTGCTTCACTGGACGGATAATACCTTCATATTGTTCCTTGTAGTGGAAACCAACTACAGAATTACTTTATTGAACAGTTCTTTATACATTTTCATTGACGAATCAAAGCCTAGTTGTCCGTTTCTTACATTACTACAATAACACCAAACCGCGTGTACAAAAATAAATGAAAATCATTGGTAACTAAAGCTGTAAGTCACTGCGTCAAGCTAAAACTTCTAAATGGTTCCAATACTTTTAGTGGAATTTATTTTGTAATTTTGTTTCTTTATTGGATTATCGTCATAGCGAATTGTGTAACATAATTAGAATATATGAAATAACACTTTTCTATGGGTAGTAGTTACGCATATTGTCTGGAAGCGGTTAAATAAAGCAACTAAACTTCATTGCCATTGAGGTATATGCGTCATCGTGTTCAGACGCTTTCAGAAAAATATATATCAGTTTTTTATGGCAAACACTTAAGGCAAAAATGACACTTGTCTCTAACTAAATTTGCTCAGTTGAGCTTTATACACCTGTTTAAATATTTACATTAGCGGCTGCACCTCAGATTTAGAAAATATGTCAGGAAATGTAATGTTGGCTCGTACGTCTGACAAGGACGTGGTAAAAGTTTTCAGATGCCGTCGTTGAGACTAATTCGAGTGATTTTTTTCCCTCCATCTGGATGTGTTAAGCCAGCTTTTAGAACATATGTGCGTCTAAAGTTTACAGATAGACATAAATTTATCCGGTACATGGGAGGTCAGCCAGATTCGATAAATTAGGCAATATACGGTGAGGATTTTTGAATAGCGTTCACTCATTCAGGCGTTTCTGTTTATTACAGCCTTTAAAGGTCCATTTAACGTTACTCTACTATATGGGGAGCCCTTTAAATCAGTTCATTCCGTAGGTTTAATTCCATTCATTCGGCCTTTTAAGTTTGTTGACAGGCAGAGTTTTAAATCCATTCTCACGTGGTTTTACTCAGTAAACGATCAACTCTGACTGGATGCTACGGACAGGCTACAATTTTTAAACGTCCATTCTAGTCTATCTATCTATCTATCGCTCCTGTCTATCTATCTGTCTATCAGCCAATCTCTTATTGCCCCACATGGAGCGTAGGGGCCCGGGGCTAGGCCAGTGTTGATTTTTTTTTTTTTTAAAGCAAAGTTATTCTGGGCCCTGGGTGACATCATAGGAGTTATAAATGCCAACCGTCTCTCAAATTTACATCCGTATGGGCTAAACCTTGTTGGAATGCCTTAACCAACTAGACCACCCGGCGTCTATATGGTTATAATATTATGCTTACCGTCAATCATAGACAATAATTTCCTGTTACAAAAAACTATTGCGCTTTTCATTCAGTGCAATCATTTGAAGGCAGGTAACACAACATCGGGTGGGTGGATGGTGAGTGCCAAAGCTACTTCAGTGCTGAATAAAATCATTTCACGGTTGCAAGAAATAATATACAGTAGAATTTTCTTTCTTTTCTCCCTCCCTTCTTTCTTTCCGTATTTTTAGACAACCCTTTCTGCAACAAAATACCATCCATCCATCCATCATCCAATAATATGTCGCCCCACAGAGGAGCGCAGGGGCCCGGGGCTAGGCAAGTTGGTCCTGACATTTAAGGTGAGAGTGATCCAAAATATGGTTGGGTAAATTCGTTTGGCATCATCACTACTTTAATATCAACCCTCCAATGGTCGGGACAGCTCTAGTATTTTATTCCAGTAAGCGACAGACGAGAGTGAGTCATAGGTGCCTGAGAGAGTAAAATCCTCCCGAATCCGTAACAGGTTTTCTCTCTGTCTCTGTCTGTCTGCCTGTCTGTCTGTCTGTCTCAACTAACCGGATACTTTTAGAGCAGGAAGACACACCCCTTTCGTACATCGACAGCATGGGCAATGGTTAATAATTCAGACTCTCACTCTCAATCTGAGGTGGTCCTGGAATGAAGCTAATATTAACTGATGAATACACACAAACACTACGCAGAAACCAAACACTGATCACGTCATCCCTGGATAGGGAAAAAAAAATCGAATAATTATGAAACATGCGTAGGGTATATTTTGAATCATTCCTTAACCTCCTGCATCAGGTGGCTTATTTTTTTTTCTTTAGCTTATTATTGCTTCCTCCAGACGATTTTCTTCAGCTTACAACCTACCTTGAGTGGTAAAAGGACTGTTGAACCCTATATTAAACCCCTGCCGCTCGATGACTCTCTACGAACCACCCCGAAAAAATGGGGGGGGGGGATTGGACAAAACTTTTGCTTGTAGGAAGGAAGAATAAAATGAATTATATCCGTCAGATAGTAATATATTAAAAAAATATGTATATGAGAAGGATCAGTACTTACTCCTACCACGAGAACCTCAGACTATAGGGAACAACCTCTCTTGTAGTGCAGAGGTTAGTGATCAATATATCTAACCCTTCAGTTCTGAATTTGAGTTTCTGAATGTTGGCAGAAAGGTATACGGCATATGAGAAGGAAAAAACTACAATAATTACAAATGGAACAATAGAATCAACGTAACACCTTTGAGTGAGTTCTCCCCAGCAAACTATGGTGCATCTTTAGTAACGCGTCACCTCAACAGATGGCGTTAGGGTCGACATCAAGCGTGCATTTCTAGCTTAAATTAAAATAGATTTATCCCTTTCTAAATCACATGTTATTAAGGCTGATCGAAAGCATAGGTCTTTATATTTTCAGGAGGGGGATTTGGTGACCTTCACCTGCCATCACTCTGATATGAATTTTTAACAGGATGCGTCGAGAGAAAGGGTCCGTGAGTAGTGCTTCGGATTTGTATTCAAAGATGGCTGTTCAGAGCCGGACACATTACTATCTGACTACATCTCCCATCTATTTTGTTTATACAGTGTCGTGAGCATTATGCAACTGGTACAATATAATGGAAAACACAGTGTAATTAGTACTGACTCTATTACGGACCCTTGCCCCATGAACTCGCTAAATTGTTGCTCAAGATAGCTAAAGCTCACTGTTTTGTGATTCAGTAGGCTGGTTTGGGGAGCCTACAAGGCAGCTCCACGTAAACCAGTCGCCAGAAAAACGCTGTCCGTCGCAGGGAGAGTGCCTTCACCTTATGGTAAGTTGATTTCTTAGTTATTTATTTATTTTTTTAAGTGTTAAGGTCTTACGGTGAGCTATCTTTATTACTAGTTTTTTGTGAATTTTTCCCCATTCTACATAAGTTAAATGCCAAGCGAGGTTGGAGAAGGGCAATCTGTTTAGCTGTGAAACACTTGTAGTTAGGTCGGTATTTTGGCTTTGGATTTTAAGCACTGAAAGTGAGGAGGGTTTTGATACAGAATTAAGTTAAAGGTGGAGGTGGCTGAGTTTATACGGCTGCAGTACTTTAACTATTTCCATTATGCTGGTACTGTACTTAAAAAGAATACAAAGATGGACCAGTGAGCTTGACAGACTCTACTGCCCTAGGTCTAAACTGGTCAGTGGACATATGGAGATAACAGCGTATTAAGAATGTTGCCTTCTACAGTGCATGGGTTAGCTAATTACAAACTGCCGAGTGGTAGTTGCTCACTGACTTGCCGAGAACAATGGCAAAGGAAAACTGCATGCAGAAATAATGCAATAACCTTACAACTACACGGATACTAGATACAGAGAAGGATAGACGGCACTGCTGTCACAAGATACTGTATAGCAGAAGATACGGGTTAATAGATTTAAAATGAAGCAGTTACAACCTTTATAGACAAGTGATTCTTTACTTAGTGGGACACAGCCACTCCCTCATAAACTAAATCGTGTTTGAAAACTGAAGAGAATTTTCTGTGCTTCATTGCTAGTCAGTCCCTCGATCTAACTTTAACGATGAGTTGAGGTCAGTGATTGTGATCTTTGCTTTTTTAGAACAAGCTGTGCTAATTTTATAAACATTACCCATTGACTTTGAAAATGAAAATCTCTGGGCATGACTCTCTTTGCAGTATTTCATATTTAAGTACTCTCCTTTTTATCTAATGAACCACGCGCTTCAGAATAAGTGTTTCTTCCTTGAAATAGCCTATTGCTTTTTTTTTTTGGGGGGGGGGGGAGAGGGAGGGAGGAGGATGGGCAGAAATCTAAGATGAGCTAGAATCTGTCAGGTCATGCGCCTGTAGTGATGTTAATCTTAAGTTTCTCTTCCCACTGTATGTTTAGCGCTACTTGTCAATGTCTTGCTTTTTTTTTTTAATAGGAATCTGGAGTAGAGATGTAAGATTCAATTTTCACTTAACAATTTGTATTTCGCAGGTGAGGAGACGGACACTGCTCTCTACACACTGCGCCCATTCCAGCCGATAAGTATACTCCAACTTTCGGTGTCCATTTTCATTTGCACTTTTAATTTTGCTTGACTTTCAATGCTTAGGCCCCGGTCTCTTTAAGGGTTTGGTTGGTTGGTTTTACAGTAGTGTTGATTAGGGTGTGGGTGTAGGCTAGGGTTTTATTAGAAGTTAAATACTAGGAAATAATTTAAGGGCCAGAAGGAGTAAGGTACGACAGGCTAATTAGGGTGTAAGATTTTGTGATGAGATAGCTACTTAGGCTCTGCTAGGAAATGTACTTAATTAGGCTGTAGAAATGTTTGGTGGGAGACATGGTTAAAGTTGATTTATTTTTCCCAAGTTTCAGGCTTCACAAAACCCGTCTTGAGTGTGTGATACGGCAGACATTATACCCATGGAAATTCCCTTTATCGTATCGCACCGTGATTGGCTAGGGCTAGGAAAATTACGTAGTCCTGCCCCACCCCTAATTACGCCATTAAGTTGCTGTATACCTACATAGGCTGGAAGAACCCTTAATGTTTACATTTTTTACACAAACCTGAGCTGCTTCCATCATGTTCATTAAGACTTCTCAATAACTAGCTTCTTCATGGACAAATTGTGCTGATCTCTTGCAACAGAGAATTCGATACTGTTACGTCCTACATCTGCTTTGTTCTAGCTGTGCATCCATTCCTCGTAGTTTCCCCTGTGTACATTTTCGGGCATCCACTGTACGGTATGCTGTTTTTTACTCATTTTCACTTCCTTTCACTTTTGACTTTCTTTTACATTCTAGGGATGCTGCGATCCAAAGGCCTGCTTTCATTAAGCAGATAACCGAAGCTTTAAGTAGGGGACAGACGCTTACCTTGTATTGTTGTAGTTTGAACATTGACATTATTTTTATATACCAACTTCCTTCCGTTTAAGATTTAACATGCTGCCGGATAGCTTAGTCTCATAAAGGCTTCTTTTATGTATTTAATTTCTTCCTCTATAAACTCGTTACCGCAGATTCTATACGCCCTTAGAAAAACTTGTGTAACAACTCCAGACTTGGTACTTTCGGTGTGATGAGACAGTGCATAGTAATCTTTAATTGGATTTACAATACACAGTATTTAGCTCCGTCGTTTGTTCTCCATATATTACCTAAGTTTTTTTTTCTCTCCTATGCAGAAGTCAAAATATTGGTGTCCTAAGGCACTGTTACTGACAGTGTCCATATCTGTACAAAGTTACACCCTTGCCTATGGTTTTTCTGCAGTAATCAGTCTCCCATGCATTAGCAAGCCATCACGGGCATAAAGTAGAGCTCATGGCTAGACAATTGTTGCCTGTATTCTTTTCCACTGAAAGTAAATGTTCCGACTTTGGTATTAGTTCGTTGTAGTCAGACCATCTTATTGGCAGCTCATCTTCGATGACGTCCACTGTTCTTCCTATTGCCGGCAAGGAGGAATAGTGGACGCCGAAGATGAAGAGCTGCCATTACGTAGATCTGACTACATGGAAGTAATCACTGTAATTCGGAATATTTACTTCCACTGGATAGTAACGTAGCAAACACTACTACCTAGCCATGGGCTCGCCTCAATCTGTTATCATGGCTTGACTATACATGCAAACATTGCAGGCTGACTACTGCAGGAGTAACCAAGGCAGGGGTGCAACTTGGTACAGATATGTGGACGATGTGTTAGTGCCAATGGACACCATTACTCTAAATAACAGGAATATCAGCGTGAATGATTTCACAGTAGAAGGGAAAGAAAAAACTTCCATTCTTAGCTCCTGTAACCCTGAGCACAGACGGAGCTATACTGCGTAACATACACCGTCCATGATGACCATCCACTATATCTAGCACACTCAAAAGGTCCAAGTTTGGAGTTCAAGGATTTTTGAGAGGGGCGTATATTATTAGCAGTAATGAGTTCATCAAAGATATTAAATACATAATAGCTATTATGGTATGCTATCCGGAAGTCTTGTTAAAACTTAAAAATAATAAATTGCCAATGGTCAATCAGACTGTCAATTCTAGGTATATTTGACTCACCCTCAAAGCTTCGGTTATCAATAAGATCTTACAGAAAGCAGTCCTTTGGATCGTACCATACTCAAGACGTAAAATACAAGTCAAATCAAAAGTGAAAGGAAGTAAAAAATGGGTGTAGTAACAGCATATCGTGAGTGGATGGTCTAGAACGTACTCGAGGAAAGTTCCGCCTTATACGCATCCCTGCCACTTAGAAACTTTAAGCGTGAGGCGACCACAGTGAAGCAGTAGCCAGACACTCCGAACTGGCTGGTAACACTGTGGGAGGGGAAATGTTATGGGAGGAGGGTTAGTGTGGGGAAAGAGGGTGGCTGGAGGAGCTGAGGGTTCCTACCCCTTCCCCCTTCCAGCGCCACTCCTCGCACAGTTACCAGATAAATGCTGTCTACTGCTTCGCTACCGCTCGACTCTCATTTCGAAGTGGTGAGCGAGTGTATCACACGGAACTTTCCTCGAGTTTACATAGGGGAAGCAGGACCAGGACTGGACAAATGGATAGAACACAAAGTAGGTGTGAGGCATCAATGGTATCTAATTCCCTTGTGATGTACAAAGATCAGCACAATCGTTTGTCCAAGTGAGAAGCTGCAGTCAGAGATAGGTCTGAATAAACAAATGAGGTAATGGAAGCAGCTCAGTGTAGAAGATTTATCTATCCATAAGGAGGGATTTTTCAGCCTATGTATGAGACCATTAATGGCGCAAATCAGAGGTGGGGTAGGACGACAGAATTTTCCTAGAGGTAACCAACCGGACTGCTGCACGAGGAAGGGTGGGGAGGAGGGAGGTAATTTCTTGGGGTATAAGGGTCTCTGCATCATCACTTAAGACTCTGAAGTCTTAAGTGATGATGAAACGTTATAGAAAATGAGGAATTACGATCTAAACTGTATTTCTCCTCCAACCTAACATGCGGTAGGATGGATGCTTAGGCTGTGATAGGGAACAAACCAAATTATTGAAAATTCAGCTAGGGGACTGGATAGGTTAAATAGGATTGAAGCTTTTGATAGGAAGCTAAAGTTAAAAGGAAGCTAAAGCTAGGAGGCAGCTGTAGGTATTAGTAAGAATGGTGTAAGGAGAAAACCATAGGTAGGAAACTATTTAGCTATAGGGAGGCAACTAGGGAGAGTAGTAGATGGTAGAGAAATGGAGGGTACTTAGAAGCACTAGATGGTAGAAAAGTATACGTTAGTATACTTTGAATCAAGGTTCGAAAATTATCATCCCTGACGATGTGTAAGTATACAGGTAAGATACAGGTGAACTTAATAAGCTGCCAAGCAGTCAGGGTGTTAGAGCTCAGGTAAAGTTATAAGATTAAATAAGGGAGTCAGCCAATATCGTGGCTGCAGGTAACTAGTAATTCTTCGGTAGGTAACTAGCAATACTTCGGTGAGCAACTCTAGCAATATTTTTAACATTATCTGGAATGTTCATGGCAAGACTGAATGAAAAATACAAAGACTGGGCGGGTGAATCTGGCCAATTTAACTGCCCTGAAATCTTTGTATAGATTTTAAGTCTGGTCAATGGACATCTGGAGACAAACAGGTGAAGATTTTTGCCTACTAGCGATGCATTAATATTTGACTAGGTGTATTAAGTCTAGCTTGACATGTATTAAGATTCTTCCCTTATCAGTGAGGTATGATATTGCCACCTAGAATAAGACCGGTTTCCTTATTTTGCCAGTGCTGCCGTTCATGTACACACACTTCCTTAATTATTTTTTCTCAGGTAATAAGAAAACTCTTGAGGTGGAGACAGGATGTGGAGCGGTATATGAACGTGGGTGGTGGATGGTGGGAGGAGAACCTACTGCTTCTGAATAAGGTGAATTTTGTTAGTGGTGACTCCCTCGAGATGGAATCTGGCTACAAGGAAACACTATGCTGTGACAGGAGTACAAGCAGCTCACTTTACCGCTGCCGTAACACTGCTGACCCAGACAAGGTAATCCTTAAGAAATAATTAATCTACTATATAATTTTAACGTACACTAAATGTTTAGAATTTTTAGCCTCGGCAAACCTAAGCTGCTAAATAAATACTTTGCATTTTCTTTAGGCTAAGGTTGATATTTGAGATGCAAATCTGGTCTACGTCTTGATGACTTATTCACCTCATAACTGGCACTGTCCTTGGCGAGAAAAGAGTCAGCATTTTTAAGGTAAACAGTATGTATATTAATGTTTGTTCTCGCTACATCAAGACTTGTCAGCTTGGAGAGACATTGGGTGATGGGGTTCATGGATTTTTTTTTTTTGTAAGTTATTTAATTTTTCTAAGCACTTAAAAATATTCTAGCGGTTGAGAAAATGTAGAATATAATAGTTCTGACGATTAATGGTAGGGTTAGGTAAGTTTAGCCTTTGTCATGATTTAATTTCATTCTCGCTATTTAGTCGTTACTGAAGCAAGGAAAGATCATTGTAAGATTGCCTGCAATTTTATCTATTACAGAATGGCACCGCTGGAAGATCGAGAACAAAGGATGGGCTTTTGGCTGACTGAAGATCTGGCTACCTATCTACCTTCTTCCCACCTGTTGGCGGAGAAGTCCCACATGACTGCCTTCTACTCAACGGTTTCCTGTGCACATCTGCCTGTTTATGCCTTCTACTCGACTGTTTCCTGTGCACAAGACCGCAGCTGCCCGTATATCTTCCGCTCGACTGTTTCTTGTGCATCAGGAACCCCAGCGGCTTGTAATCGCCTTCTACTGGACTGTTCCTTGTGCACCATAGGGCCCAGGTACCTGTGCTGTGCGTAGAAGACCCTCCTGTACTGCACGCGAATCTAGTACGACATAAATTCTGTAGGTTACGATAGTCTGAAATCTCTACAATATTATTAACTTTCGATTTACTGCTAAAACTAGAAACTCGGAACTCTAATAAGGTTCAGTGAAAAAGAAGCCATATCTAATGACTAGACAAAATCTAGCTATTTACCTCTACTCGACGTCCCTCTTAAAGAACAGTTTGGTTCGCAGTGACAGTGGTTTAAGTCTGCCTATCATTTCATCGAGTTTCTCTGTAATACTTTAAATGTCTTGTGCTGTAATCTTTAATATCGATAGGTTTTGCATCAGTATAATAGAAAATTCGTCATGGAATTTTTGGTGTTAAGACCGTTAAATCTCAAATCGGCTAAATATTCA
>JAGKTI010020139.1:5234-16535 GCA_018397915.1 Birgus latro | reverse complement strand
AGCTCCCCTTCGTCTTCACTTAACAACACAGTATCATCTGCAAACAATCTGCCCTCTCTCACTAGGGTTGCTCCACCATCCACTGCCCTACCTTATATCTCTTTTATAACCCCATCCATATACAGATTGAACAACCATAAAGACATGACACATCCTTGTTTCAATGCAACAAATAGAAAAATTCACTCAGTTCACCATCTCCACGCACTGCAGCTTTAGCACTTTCATACATACTCTTCATCGCCTTCAACAACTTCCCATCTACTCCATATATTCTTAATACCTTCCACAATCCTTTTCTATCCACCCTGTCATATGCTTTCTCCAAATCCATGAAGGCTGTATACAACTTCTTTTCCATCTGTAGAAACTTTTCCACTAAAGATCTAAGAATGAATATCTGATCTACACAACCTCTTCCCTTCCTAAAACCTCCCTGTTCTTCTCCTACTAATTCTTCTGTTATTTCCCTAACTCTGTCAATAAGTATCCTACCATACACTTTTCCTATCACACCAAGAAGGCAAATGTCCCTATGATTACCACACACTTCTTTTTCCTCTTTTCCTTTGTACAGGGGAATAATTATACCTCACTTCCAATCCTCTGGGACGCTACCTTCCTCCCAGGCCAATCTGCACATCTTCCACATCCATTCTATTACTATCTCTCCCCCATGCTTCAGCATTTCACCACACACTCTATCAATTCCTGGGGCTTTCCTCATTTTAAATTTCTTTGTTGCTTCCACAACTTTCATCCTACTGATTTCTTCCTCTCTTCTCACATTCCTTTTTCTCCCTGCCATTCCCTAGCCACTTATACTTGCGTAATATTACTTTCATTCCCAATGTTCAACAATTCCTTAAAGTATTCTCTCCATCTGCTCACTTTTTCTCCCTTCGCTAACAAGTAATCTTCCATTTTTATCTTTCACTCTCCACCTAACTACTTTGGCACCCTGTCTAACTCTCTTTACCTCTTTCCTGAACATTTTTGTACTTACCCTCCACTTTACACTCAAATTTCTTCCAAATTCCTCATCTACTCTCTTCTTACTCTCTCTTACTAATCTTTTCACCTCTCTCCTCCTTTCTACATATAACTCTCTCTTCCGTCTCTCAACTTCTTCGATGCCCGTTTCTCGTCCATCCACTCACTACATGCTTTCTTGTTTTGTGCCACAGCCTCTCACTCCTCTTCAGTCCACCAGGCTGTTCCCTGAACCCCCTTTCATCTTCTCTTCACCCAACACACCACCTCACATGCTGCAAAGACTTCTTCTGTGAATATCTTGCACACATCTTCCACATCCCCCATCTGCTCCACTCTATCTTTACCCAATCGCTCCTCCACTTCCCTCTTATATTCTGCCTTTTTTCCGTCCTCTCGTAACTTTTCTACCCTCCTTGTAAGAACTATTTCCTCCTGTCCTTCCCTTCTTCTGTTTCTCCATTTCGTTTGGACTTTGATCCTGACCACCACCAAGTGGTGGTCCGTAAGTCCACTCCCCCGACCTCTACATACTCCTGCATCCATTACCCACATTCTCATCCTTTCATCCACACACACATAATCAATCATCGCCTTCTATTCATTCAGTTCACCACCCACCCTTCTCATCACTCGCCACATATACATATAGATCATTTTGTGCCTGAAGAGGGTATTAGCTATCACCAACCCCCTCCCAGCACAAATGTCCACTAAAGCACTGCTATTCTCATCCATCTCTGCAGGCACACCCCACTCACGAACTACTCCATCCACCTTCACATTCCCTACTTTTCCATTCATACCTCAAATCAAAAACACTCCCTCATTCCTTTCAAACTTTTCCATGCACGCTTCCACATTTGTCCAGAACTCTTCTCTCACTCTGCTTGCACGATCTTGTGTTGGTGCATACACGCACACAATTGCCCACATTTGTAGTCCAACTTTCAATCTTACTCATACAATCCTTGAGCCAACTGATCCATACTTTCTTATATTCTCCTTCCATCTGTTACTCACAAAAGTACACACTCCTTCTTTTGCCCTCGCACTCTCACCTACTCCTGTGCATATACCCCATCCATACTCCCATTCTGACCTCGTCAATTAGTTTCAATTAATCCACATACATTCACTTTCGCACCCTCAAGCACCCGGACAATCTCTCTCTCTTTCACCTCATCATTTGCACCCTTTACATTCCATGTAGCTATCCGTACCAAGTCCTTTGCTCGGTCCTTAGTCGTCACTTTTTGGTCGGTCTTGGTCAGAGGCTTCTTGTTCGCATTTTTAGTTTGTTGGTTTCCAAAAAGGGGCACTAACCCTCCGCCAACTCACTTCTTGTCACAAAGGGAACACGTTGGTTAGTTGGTTATAAGGTTACCACCCGGCGTTGTACATGCTTTCCTGGTTTACAGGAAATCATTTGGCTTGCCACTCAATGTACAGCTACTCCAAAAACAGGGTATCACTACACTAAGTGGGTGGATGATGGGCACCCCCACCTACCATTCCACCCCGGTCTAATCCACCCTAACCCTTATCTCTATCACAACCTTCTCCTACAGCTTCCCCTACACCCACACCCCTACTTCCCCCCTGTGCTGCAGCACCCAACACACAACGAACACACAACATTAACATTCTTCAAATAAACATTGATAGCAAAAACACCTAAAAACAAGAACTAACACAATTTATCAAACAATACAACATACACATTGCCATCTTACAAGAAACAAAACTACACAGAACACAAAAAAATCTACATTTCATCACTTCACCACCATCAGACAAGACCAGGCTGATGGCAGTGGCAGCAGACTCATCACCCTGGTACATCCATCAACTTTTCAGGTACTAGTCATCATTATCCGAACTTCCATCCCCACAAAAGGGCAGGGTGAGGAGCAGCAATGTCCTGACAGCCCAAATTTATCCAATCCAATGGGCCACGCTTCCATTCACTCATCATTCAAGCCCCCGGAATCCTAGCTCTATCGGATACACCAAAAACGTTCACCACATTCTGTACCTCCACATAAACGTATCCGACAGAGTCAATCCAGACGCTGCCACGCTAAAAGGGGCGCCAAATCCCTGATCATCCATGTTCGTGTGTGTGCACACGCACACACCTGCTAAGTCATGAGTGATGACGTCATCGGAAGGTTCCTGTGGTATGCAACCGGGAACCTTGGCAGTTCATGTTACGAGGCCGGTGAGTGTGGTTTGCCTAGTTCCTACATTGGTAGCAGAGCGTAGTTAGAAGAATGGCGTCGTGTTCGACCAAGTGGCCTCCAAAACTTGAAAATGATTCTGCATACGAGAGCTGGAAAAAAGACATTGGCATTTGGCGCGAACTAACGGACCTAGCAAAAGAAAAACAAGCCTTAGCTATTCACCTGTCATTCTCTGGAAGAGTGAGGGTGGCGTCTTCGCAGATTGATACAGATGTTCTGAAGCAGAAGGATGGTGTTCAGGTCCTACTGAAAAATTAAACGGTTTATTTCTCGTGGACAAAGGACGTCGACAGTTTACATCTTTTTATGAGCTGTACAACTTCAGAAGAGCCAGTGATATGAACATTCGGGAGTTCGTGACTGAATTTGAGCATGTTTATTTCAAATTTACAAAGCAGGACATGGAACTGCCAAATTCTGTGATGGCTTTTATGCTCTTAGCTACATGCAAACTTTCAGACAGTGAGCGACAACTAGTGATGTCCGCGATAACTGAGGTGATATACGAAAATATGAAATCTGCCCTGAATCGTATTTTTGCTGGTGAAATTGGCAGGCAGAACGAGGCATCGGTGTCCACCCGGGAGTTGAAAGACGAACCAGTATTCTGGAGTGACGAAGTTGAGGGTGAGGAAACGCTTTATGCTAGAGGTACTCGACGAGGACGGAGAATGTTGCAGGGTGGTGCAATACGTAATCGACGTCGGGGTAGTGGCCGATGTTCAACCGTATCTGCTAGAATTCCCCAACGCTCATCCACCAGCAGGAGGCAGAACCCACTTGGGTCTGACGGAAAGGTATCGAAGTGTTTCGTATGTGATTCTAGATTTCATTGGGCACGTGACTGTCCGCATGCATACGAAAACGATGACAGTTGAGAAGAGAATTCTGAAACAGTGCATCTGTCGTCATTTATGGGCTATGCAGATGATGCCGTTAGTAGAGGTAAGTCACAGACTCTAGTAGAAGAATCTAAGGGATGTGCTCTTCTAGACACAGGGTGTTCTACAACTGTATGTGAAGTTGAATGGATCAATTGATTACGAATGTGATGCTGTAAGAGAAGAAGCGTCATCCTCAACGTTTACTTTCGCTGATGGTGTCACAGTTTCTTCCCTCAAACGTGTTACTCTGCCCTGCTACATTGGAAACGTGTGCTACCATCGTGACTGATGTTGTGGACTGCAATATTCCCTTGCTGCTGAGTACACATTCCATGAAAAAAGCAAAAATGTTGATTGACCTTGGAACTGACCAGGTCAAAATTTGAGGAACTATCATTGATTTAAAGTCCTCATCTTCAGGCCATTAATTACAGTAATCCCTCCAATATCCGTTGTAATAGAGCCAAAGGCAAGTCCGAATATTGGTGATGTCCGGATATTGGCCCTGAAGCTCCAGCACTGGTTTTTCATGACCCTAACCTAACCTAATTCTAAATCGGAAAACTACCTTCCTACCTCCCTAGGGGACATGTATAGCACTTATTTAAGTCCCTTTTCACATAAATAATGCACACATAGCATGAATTTATTGAATTTTAACCAAAAAATGATGATTTACAGATGAGTGAGTCATAGGAGCTCAGAACTTGCCAGCATAGTATAAGTAAGTATCGGACATGGAAATCATCTTTTCTCACATTTTATGCACTAAATTATTGGATACAAAGCATCAAATACAGTAAATGATGTTAACTGCTACCAGAAAAATGGTTAGGTTAGGTTAGGTTAGGTTAGGTTAGGTTAGGTTAGGTTAGGTTATGACCGGACATGAAATTCACTGCTTCAACCTTTTTCATAGCTGGTGCACTTAATAACCATGCATGAAAGAATTAAATTAAAAGCAGGAAATTATGATTAACACAATGTTAGGTTAGGTTAGGTTAGGACCGGACATGAAATTCACTGCTTCAACCTTTTTTCTAGCTGTTTTACTTAAGAACCATGCATGGAAAAATTAAATAGCAAGCAGGAAATTATGATTAACATTTAGGGTAATTTCTTAACACATTAACAGTATGATGAAAACAGGTTAGGCATGAAAATCTTTATGGTAAAGGTTAGGTTAGCTTGGGAACCGACATGAAATTCACATCTTCCACCTTTTTTCTAGCTGTTTTACTTAAGAACCATGCATGGGAAAATTAAATTGCAAGCAGGAAATTATGATTAACATTTAGGGTAATTTCTTAACACATTAACAGCATGATGAAAACAGGTTAGGCATGAAAATCTCTATGGTAACCATAGATTAGGTTAGGTTAGGACCGGACATGAAATTCACATCTTCCACCTTTTTTCTAGCTGTTTTACTTAAGAAGCATGCATGGGAAAATTAAATTGCAAGCAGGAAATTATGATTAACAATTTTGGTAATCTTTTAACACATTTACAGCATGATGAAAACAGGTTAGGCATGAAGTCAGGGTACTTACGAACAAGAAGCTACCATCCTGATGTAATAACCCACTCTATCATCTCAGACTCTGAGAGGAAGACGTTGCACCTGACACACCTTTCCAATTGAGAATCACCAGCACTTATCACCAACACTTTCGACAACGTTTTTTTTTTTTTTAATAACTGGAATCACATCACTTCACTGCACTGTACATAACAGTAAATTCCATCATCACAAACATGATGAAGAAGGTGAAGAGCAGTATCAAGCACTGTAGGAGGTAGGGTATCACCACAAAAGCAATCACTTCGGCCGCCATTGTCGGAGGTGTTGATGAGGCAGTAACTGGGTGGGGTAATGGCGACCGACAGACAGACGCCACGAGTGTAAACATAGCCGATCGGCGCGGGCGGGAAATTCAAACTGACGCGGTCCCAAAAAATTGGACATTTTTCGATTTTTTCGAATTTTTTGGCATTTTGGGGGTTGGGCAGCCCAGAATATCCGAAGTGAGTATATCCGAGTATTGGACGTCCGAATATTAGAGGGATTACTGTACTTCCAATTTCATTATAACTAGATCGTGAATTTTGTGAAACAATCACGTTGCCATCTCGTAGGGGTGATGTAGAAAAAAACACTTTGAAGCTTCACAGGCAATTTGGACACCCAACATCGGCAAAACTAATTAAACTGATCACAGATGAGGGAATTAAAAGTTCAAAACTGGAACGGGCTATCAAGGCAGTATCTGATGCTTGTACAGTCTGTTGCAGATTTAAGAAAGCCAAGCCCCGACCCGTAGTCAGTTTGCCCATGGCGTCTAAGTTTAACAAAGCCATAGCCATGGATTTAAAAGCTTGGGGAAGGCATTATTTCTTAGTCCTTGTTGATTTGGAGACCAGGTATTGTAATGCGATAGTAATTGCGGATAAGTGTGCGCCCACCATTATCAAAGGAATATTTCAGAGCTGGATTGTTGTGCTTGGTGCACCTAGAAAAATTCTTACAGACAATGGCTGTGAATTCAACAATGCGGAAATGCGAGCATTGGGAGAGGCCTTCAATATCAAGATCATGACAACGTCTGCAGAGAGTCCTTGGAGCAACGGAGTCAGTGAGCATCAAAATGCAGTCACTGGTGACACTGTTAGGAAGATAATGGCTGACAGCCAGTGTGAATTGAATGTGGCCTTGGCATGGGCAGTATCGGCAAGAAATGCTCTAACCAACTTGTTTTTGGTCAAAACCCTGGTCTGCCTAATGTGTACGCAAATGATCCTCCAGCCTTGGAACCTTCATCACCATCGAAAATTGTGAGAGACAACTTGAACGCTCTGTCGGGAAGCCGACATGCATCCCCTCGGGCAGATGTAAGACACACAGCTGTGACAGGTGTGCAAGTGACACCGCCTGCCGGACGTGAGTTTAGGATGAAACGCGGACAGGGGAGAAAGAGTAGAGATTCGATGGATTCTGTGTACAGCTGTGGGCAATAGGGAGATGGAATAAGGAAGAGAGGTTGAGAGGAAGAGATAACTGGAGGAAGGAGGAAGAGAGAGAGAGAGGGGTAGTGCAGGTGGTGTTGGTCAAGTTGTTTACACAGGAAAAGTGTTGGCTAGGCAGTTCAGACCGTGAGAGCGTGTGCTGACTACGGGATATTGCGGTGTGGGAACCGAGCTGACGCAGCGAGTCTGATAGGGCCTCTACGGTGGATGAAGCGGGTGATATGTGGATGAGGGCAGTGGATGAGTGGGTGAAGTCATCACCCACCACACACCCGCTAGCGAACATCGGCAACTTTCTGAGGCCAGACAGGGCCAGAGAGTTCAGTTCAGACTAGAGCCTGGAGGAGAGTCCTTGTGAACGGAGGCAGCCTGGCGTGCTTGGTGCAGAGACGTCGCTGTATAGCCAACGTAAAGTTCCAGGGAGTCAGCAATGCGAGCACTACTGGTAGTAAGTGAAAGTACATGCTTTGTGACCGCGGGCACAACCGACTAGCAGTGCTATTTTATATGTCTGTCGTCTGGGAACTAGTAAGGACTCCTAGTTAGAAAACGGAAGGAGTTAAGAACTAGTAAGGACTCCTAGTTAGAAAACGGAAGGAGTTAAGAACTAGTAAGGACTCCTAGTTTGAAACGGAAGGAGTTAAGATTTTAAATGTTTAAGTGTGTTTTTCTTATACTGATGTAACAGTGATTTCATATATATGAGTGAGTTATAGAGTGCTATATATATATAACAGCACTAGTGATTTTTTACAAGACTGGCTTTGCTTTATTAAAATAGTGTTAGTATTCAAGTGACTTAAGAGTAGACGTGTATGTGCGATTTTTTGGCACATTTGCATGTGAAGTGAAATGAGGTGGGAATTACCTCAGAGTTATTTGTAGATTTTTGTCAATACTATTTTGTAATTAAAGCCTAGAAAAGCCATATTACTTTTTCACTTCTCCCAGTTCCCAGTTCTAAGTACATGTGTGTAGGGGCATGTTAGTGAAGTCCCCCATGTCGCGCGTTGCCAGTGTCGAGGCGGATTTAGACCACGTTACCATTCACTATTAAATACGGGAGAATATATTCCCGAGAAATACCGTAACGACACCTGGGTAGCGGCACGACAGCTCTTCATTTAGCTAGACAAGAGTTTATAAAGACCGAATCAGATGAACACTTGGCTAGGGCTCTGCGGCACAACGTACGTTCGAGTGACCTAAACAACATCCAAAATGGAGATGAAGTCTTCTACAAAAGAAATGACAGTCATGAGTGGCACGGTCCCGGAATTGTAATAGGCAGAGATGGGAAACAAATTCTGGTGAGACACGGAGGTGTATACGTGCGAGTGCATGTATGTCATCTAGCGCGAGCGCCAGAGCAAGATACTACAGTTGAAAGTGGTGTCAGCAGTGATGAGAAAAACAATGTTGTCCATGAGAAGCCTAATGACGATCCTACGCAAGTGTCGTATGACTGTCCACCAGATGACGAGTCGGAAGATGGTGTGGTCCCAATTGATGAGCCTCCCACAGTTTCTGTTCTGATTAATCAGCTTCCCAAAGTTTCTGTTGGTCAACGTATAAAGCGAATACATTCAGAAAGTGAAGAGTTGGTGTCTGGAAGGATTATAAGTCGGGCAGGTAATGCCACTGGAAAGTACAAACATTGCTATAATTTGAAGAGGGACTCTTGACGGCAGCATTGACTGGATAGATTTGGAGAAGGATCTTAGCGAATGGTAAGTGGTTGATGATGACGCAGAAATGCTTGTTCTTTTCAACTCTGAGGCCGTATTATGCGCTAAGGAAAATGAAATTACAAATTGGCAGAATAATGATGTGTATGAGGAAGTAGATGATGTTGGGCAAGGTGCGATAACGGTTCGATGGGTTGTGACAGAAAAACTGAAAAATGGAAACCCTATTGTTAAGGCCCGCTTAGTCGCCAGAGGATTTGAGGAAGACACAGTGGATCTCAGAAAAGACTCGCCTACTTGTTCAAAGGAGGCAGTGCGTTTGGCACTTTCTTTGGCCTCCACCAACCAGTGGGATTGCCACACTATGGACGTGAAAGCTGCCTACTTGCAAGGTAACGACATTGAGAGAGTTGTTCACTTACGTCCTCCGCCTGAATGTGCAAATGGTAAGTTATGGAGACTAAAGAAAACTGTTTACGGCCTTTGTGATACTGCTAGGCATTGGTATCTGCGCGTAAAAGATCAGTTGTTGAGTCTCGGAGCTAAAGTGTCATCACTGGATTCAGCGCTGTTCTCTTGGAGCAATGGTGGCAAAGTCGAAGGCATTGTATGCATCTACGTCAACGACTTCCTTTGGGCTGGTACACATGAGTTCGAAAAGCAAGTGATAAATCGTTTGAGTCAAATATTCCTCATCGGCAGTTCAGAATCAAAAGCCTTCAAATACGTTGGTCTCAATGTCATCTCCAACATCGATGGCAGCATAACGCTCGACCAATTCCAGTATGCTTCATCTTTGAAACCAGTCACGCTGAGTAAACATCGTGCAGCAGTAAAATCAGGGGAGCTGTCCAAGTCTGAGAAAATGGAGTACCGAGCATTAATTGGGCAACTCAATTGGATTGCCACATACACTCGGCCAGATATTGCCATTGATGTGTGTGAGTTGAGTGTGAATAGCAACCGAGCTACCGTAGCGGATTTGCTTAGACTCAATAAGGTGATCTCAAGGGTGAAGGGTGACAACATGAATCTATACATTCCAAGAATGGGGCCGATCGAGGACTGTCATATAGAGTGCTTTTCGGATGCCTCATTTGCCAACCCTGTAGGCAATGGATCTCAGAGAAGTTTTGTGATCTTCCTACCAGATGCTAGTGAGGCAAGATGTCCTATACTCTGGCAGACAAGAAAGATCAGGAGGGTCGTCAAATCTACCTTATCTGCTGAGGCGTTGGCGCTGCTTGAATGTGCTGAAACTGCTGTATATCTCTCCAACATATTGCGTGAGGTTTCTGGATGTGGAAAGATCAAAATAAAGTGTTTCGTCGACAACAAGAGACTGGTGGATGCCCTTTACTCCTGTAGGAGCGTAGAAGACAGGAGATTGCGCATTGATATTGCTGTGTTGCGGGACATGTTGGAGCGGGGGAAGATTGATGAGGTATCCTGGGTGGATACATCACAACAACTGGCTGATTGTCTCACCAAGAAAGGTGCCTCGACCGAGCGGCTGCGTGCAGCAGTCAGCCGAGACTAGAAAGTTTATAATACTTCAAGAGACATCACATACCTGTATGTGGCCACAGACTGGGTCTTGATAGTAATTAAACAAAAGTGTATGTATTGGATACATAGTGTGTATCAGACGCAAATAGACCATCCAGCTTCGTCCTTGGAATCTTCTGTCAAATTAAGAAGAGAGGACGAGAGTGTTAGTGTGTGTGCACATGCACACACCTGCTAAGTCACGAGTGATGACATCATCGGAAGGTTCCGGTGGTATGCAACCGGGAACCTTGGCAGTTCATGTTGTGAGGCCGGTGAGTGTGGTTTGCCTAGTTCCAAGAATCCACTTCTCCTCACAACATTCATCCTGCCACCTCGATCTTTTGTCAGTTCCCTAGCCTCACTGACTTCCAAACCTCCCTTCCTCACACACTCATCCACCACATCACTCCACTTTCTCCTTGGCCTACCTCGCCTCCTCCCTCCTTCAAATTCGCTTAGATATACCTTTTTCACCACTCTATTCTTAACCATTCTCTCCACATGAGCATACCATCTCAGAACACTCTCTGCAATTCTGGCGTCCACTGCCTTCCTAACTCCACATCTTTCACGAATCACATTATTTCGTATCATATCCACCCTCTGTTCTTCACATACATTCTTCAGCAGTCCCATCTCCACAGCTCTTGACTTTTCGTTTTCATGCCACACCAAAGTCTCACATTCATCTGTTAAAGTTGGCACTAACACTCCTTCATTTAAGCCTCATGCAGCTGCAGAAACTAGTGCACACACAAAATCATTTCTCCCCCCACATGACACCGCAACAGAAATACACTCAATTAACCCTTTCGCGCACGGGACCGCAATTTGCGTTTCATGTGGTGTGGTGTGGTGTGCCAAAGCACAGGACCTCAAATCGCGTGAAAACGCAAAAAAAAAAAAAAAAAA
>JAGKTI010020138.1:0-16537 GCA_018397915.1 Birgus latro | reverse complement strand
GGTGTGCAGACAAGGAGCCGACCTGGGCAGGAGGAGGTGTCTCTTGCTGCAATTATGAAGCTATTACAAGCTTCAAAGAAAGAACTTAAAGAACAATTGCAAGAACAAAGTGTACAATGACAAGCACAGAATGAAGGACTAAAGGGACAAAGTGAAGGACAGAAAGAACTCAGTGAGCAGTTCCAGGCACAGAATGAAGGACAGAAAGAAAGTGTGCAATTACAGGCGCAGACTGAAGGACAGAAGGAACTCAATGAACATTTGAAAGCACAGAGTGAACAACTAGAGGCACAACATGAAGAACAAAAAAAATGTTATGAACAACTTCAAGAAGCATTACAGGAGCAACAGAGGGATGTACAACTGAGGGTGCAAGGACAGCTAGATGCATTCATGGGGGAAATGAAGGAAGAACAGCAACAGCTTCAGGAGGAAGTAGATGCCAGTCTAGAGCAGCAGAAGTAAGAGGTAAGCAATAATGTGATGGAGTGTAAACAGCATGTAGACGACCAGTTTAAGACAATTAGTGAGGAAATAGTGATGGAGTGCAAATGGCATGTGGACAACCAGCTGAAGATTAGTGATGGAATTAATGATGGAGTGCAGGCAGTATCTAGATAACAAGTTGAAACATATAGTCGACCATGTGAAGATGATTATTGAGAAAATTGAGGCTGTAGAGAAATACTGCACTGCTGAGCCTCAGGCTAGTGCACAGGGAACATATGAAAAGAATGGACAGTGTGTGGTGAATCTTGACAGATCCCAAGCATGTAGGTGACTGAAGTCCTGGCCTTAATTATGATGCCCCAGTGAAATGCATGGCTATAGTAGGGGTCGAATGAAAGAGAACCCCCAGGAATTTGATGGTACAGTATCTTGGGAAGCCTTACCAAGCACAGTTTGAGTTACTTGCAGATCAGAATGGTTGGGATGATAGGCAGAGAGCAGTGAAGTTTATTGGAGCCTTAAGTTGCCACAATGGAAATTCTGGGCCAGATATCAGTGATGAAGAGGAATATTTATCAATCCCTAGTAGAAGTGCTGGAGTGCAGATATGGGACCATGTACCAGACTGAGGTTTATCAAACATGATTCTGGACCTGTGTATGGGCTCGAGGCGAATCCCTTCAGCAGCTTGATCATGCCCTGGAGAGTATGGCATACAAGGCATACCCTGGAGCAGCACCTAACCTGTTGGCTATTCTTCTGAGGGGCCAGTACACCCACTTTTCAGGCAGGTTGTAGTGCAGGATTCAAGGCAAGAAAGGGCCAGGTATGTAAACGGAAACATTAGTAGGAAGTTGCTGGTACTGTGAAAAGCCAGGACACAGAAAAGAGGACTGCTACAAGCGGAAGAGGGAACAGGGGAAGACCGGAGGAGGTTGCTGGTTCTGCAGGAAGCCTGGACAAAAGAAGAAGGATTGTCACAAATGGAAGGAGGAGGAAGAACATAGCAGTGCAAGGAAATTTTAAGTTGTAACAAAAGGGTGTTGGACATGTAATGAGGTGGGACGCTTCACTTCTGAGTGTCTGAAGAAGAAAAAGGTCGATAGGAGAAGGCTGCAGAAGACCAGAAAGAAACAGAAAACTAGTGGAAGCTGGTGTTGAGGGGCAACCACTAGCCGGCTTTTCCCAAGTAGCTCCACCACTGAGAAAATGCAAGAGAATGGCAATTGACAGTGTGCAAATAGATGGAGAAATAGATGGAAAGAAGTGTTCCCTGGTGAGTGGTTCGGCCTCAGAGCAGACTTTTGTGAGGCCTGATGTGTTGTGTCATCGGAATCTGCCTGAGTCATCAGAACAACTGATTGGAGTAACTGGTCACCACACAGAACTGAGGGGACCCCTGGATATCCGGATTGAAATGGAGGGCAAGAAGCTACTCTTCCAGTCTACATGGCAGACATAGAGGATCCATGACTCCTAGGTCTGGATTATCTGATGTTCATGGGATGTGAGCTGGACTTCTGCTCCATAAAGTTGAAGGTTCGAGGAAAGTTGGTTCCTCTCATGGCAGTGAGACGTACCAGTTCTGGTGGTGAGGTGAGGGCACTCCACGCTACACTGATACCTCCAAGGTCACAACCACTGCTTCATTTTAAGGTGAGCGGCTCTTTTGACAGCTGTCTAGAGGTAATGGAGCCTGAAGTACAGTTCAAGACGATGGCCGGGGTGATGGTGGGGAGAACTTTGGTGGAAACAGGTGCAGGTGAAGTGCCGGTTGTGGTGGCCAATTTCTCCTGCGAGCCACAGAAGATCACCGACTGAGAAATTCTGGGACTGTGTCAGGCAGTGGACCCTAAATGGCATCAGAGGAAGGCCTGTAACAGGAGTGTAGTCAAAGAAGATGGGTATCTGCCAGAGCTCTTACAAGATCTTTTCTCAAGGAGTTGCCAATGCCTGGATGGCTCACAAGTGCTGAAGTTGAGGCAGCTGCTGATGGAATTTGCTGATGTCTTTTCCACCGGATACCTAGACCTGGGGTGCACTGATCTGGTGGAGCATAGCACAGACACTGGGGATCACTGCCCGATTAAACAGCCAGTGCGGAGGATCTCACTAGCCCAGTGGCAAGAATTGGAGAAGGTGATGGAGAATCTCCAAAGTCAAGGAATGATAGAAAAGTCCAGCAGTCCTTGGGCTTCAGCAGTGGTTTTGGTAAGGAAAAAGGATGGCTCAGTAAGGTGCTGTATAGATTATTGGGCCCTGAATGAAGCAACAGTGAAGGATGCATACCCCTTGCCAAGAACTGATGACACCCTGGATGCTCTGTCAGGTGCCAAGTGGTTCTCCACCCTAGACATGAAGGTAGGATACCACCAGGTCAAGGTTGCAGAGAAGGACAAGGAGAAAACAGCCTTTTTGTATGGGCGGGGTTTATGGCAGTTTAAGGTGATGCCTTTTGCCCTATGCAATGCCCCAGCTACTTTTGAGTGTCTAATGGATCGTGTACTGGAAGGCCTGCACTGGCAGATGGCTGTCATCTATCTGGACAGTGTAACTGTGTTTGGACGGACTCTCGACCAGGAACTGGAGAGGCTGTCAGAGGTGTTGAACAGGATCCAAGCAGCACACCTCAAGCTGAACCCCAGGAAGTGCTACCTGTTTCAGAAGGAAGTGAAGTACGTGGGACACATTGTAGGCGAAGGCAGCGTCCGTAATGGCCCAGAGAAGGTGGCAGCTGTGGAAAGCTGAGCAGTTCCAACTTGTCTGAAAGAGCTACGGATTTTTCTGAGCTTGTGCTCCTACTATCAGCATTTTGTCAAGGACTTTGCAGTGATAGCTGCACCTCTTCACAAGCTGTTGGGGAAATGGCATGTTTGCATGGACAGCAGAGACCAGAAGGCCTCTGATGAACTCAAACATGCATTGGCAAGCTCTCCAGTATTGCCGTACCCAGACCTGAGCTTGTGCACCTACTATCGGTGTTTTGTCAAGGACTTTGCAATGATAGCTGCACCTCTTCACAAGTTGTTGGGGAAATGGCAGAAGTTTGCATGGACAGCAGATATCAGAAGGCCTCTGATGAACTCAAGCATGCATTGGCAAGCTCTCCAGTATTGCTGTACCCAGACCTGAATCACCCATTTATCTTGGACTGTGACGTTAGTGACCATGGTACTGGTGGAGTCCTGTCACAGAAGAATGGTGTTAAGGAGTATATGGTGGTGTATTACGGCAAGAAGTTAAGCTCATCAGGGTGGAACTACTGTGTGACCCATAAGGAGCTCTTGGCAGTGATGAAGAGCCTTTCTTTCTTCCATCCCTACTTGTATGGTTCCTACTTCATCAGGATGGACCATGTGGCACTCAAGTGGCTGGAAATGCTAAACAATCAGGAAGGGCAACTGTCATGCTGGCTCAGGAAGCACAATTATGAGATGCAGCACCGTCCTGGGCGGGTACATGGCAATGCTGACAGCCTGGGTCATTGGCCTTGTAACCTAGAGTGCCTGCAGTGTAGTAAAAACAGAAGACCATGGCAAAAAATGCAATCATACCGTAGTGACAGGGCCAGCGTCAGGTGCAGAAGACATGACGAAGGTGCAGATGGAGGATGCAGATTTGCAACCACTGCTAGAATGGCTGCAGCAGAGTACAGTGTGACCACCTTGGGAAGAAGTTTCCAGGTTAAGCCCTGCAGCCAAAAGCTACTGGAGTCAGTGGGACCTTTGTTTGAACAACGGGCTACTGGAGTGTTGGTGGTAGACACCTGATGGCCTCAGGACAACTGGTGTTTCCGAAGCAAATGAGGTCTGAGATCTTGGATGAGTCACATAACCAGATCACTAGTGGGCATCAGGGAGTGAGGAAAACTCTAAGCCAGCTGCAACAGAGGTTCTACTGGATTGGAATGCAATATGATGTTGAAGAGTGGCGTCGGGCCTGTGATGAATGCTGTCCCAAGAAGGGACCCAAAACGTGGTTGCGCCCCTCTCCAGCTATACCAAGTGGGCGCACCGATGGAAAGAGAGTAACAGTGGACATTGCTGGACCTCTGCCACTCACTGAAAGCAGAAACCAGTATATATGTGTCACCACGGGATATTTCACAAAGTGGCCAGAAGCCTATGCCATTCCCGATCAAGAGGCTGCAACTTTCACTCAGGTGTTAGTTGACCAGTTTTTCTATTGTTTTGGGATGCCACAAGAGCTACATTCAGACTAAGGTAAAAACTTTGAGTCTGCTGTGTTCCATTGGTGCTGTAAGTTACTGGGGATCAAGAAGACAAGGATGACCCCATTAAGGCCACAGTCAGATGGGATGGCGCAGAACTTCAACTGGACTCTGGGACAAGAACTGGCCAAGTACTATACTATAGAGGGACAGAATGGGACCAGAAATTACTTGCATTGGTGATGGCATATTAGTCTGCATCCAGCGAGTCTACCGGCTACACCCCTGCAAAACTAATATTGACTTGTTCATGGGAAGACCACCTGGTGAAGAGCTGCCTACACACACCGACTATGCGAAGCACCTTCAGAAAAGGCTGGCTGAGGTACATCATCAAGTGCGAAGAGCCCTTAACCCTTCGAGCACAATGACTCAAAACGAGTCAAAATGGTGTTAGTCTGAAGAGGAACTGATGACGCACTATGACGCACTTGTTATTGTTGGTCTGAAGGGATGCATCTACACTTGTGCTTAGCTCTTGCATTATGCAGGCAAACTTTTGTGCTCAAGTGTAGGGCAGTTATTTACACTGATGAACAACAGTACTCTCACCTCATTTTGGTACTTTTATTCATCAGTTTTGTGTGATTTTATTAGCTTATCGTATAGCATAAACATCAGGGAAGATGATGGTGTACAGTTTATACCATTATAGCCAATTTCTGGGGGAAAAAAAAAAAAGGAATGGGAATGTTTTCCTTTGTGGAGGAGTCCAGCCCGCCCTCGTGGCATTTTCTCTGGTCATGTTACAAACACTTACAGACAACTTGCAATGCACGTGCGGATGAAGTTTTCAGCAGAAGTGATGAAGTGCAGGGTATGATGCCAAGGCAAGCGATGTGAGCTTCAAGGATGGTGACCAAGTTTGGTTAAGCAATCCTCAGAGAAAGAAATGACAGTTACTGAAGCTGCAAAGCCGATGGGAAGGGACTTACACTGTGTTGGACTACCTATCAGACATAATGTATCGGATTTGGGGAGGCAGGAAGTCTCGCCCAAAGGTGGTACACATGAACAATCTGTGCCAGTGCCATGGGCCAGGACAGCACAGCTGGGACATCTCCGAGGAATCATGATCTCCCGCAGTCGAGGATATTGAGGAAGACCAAGGAGCTGAAGTGCAAGAGGATGGTGATAGTTTCCCAAGAGAAGAAGTGAATTAGGAAGAGGACCAAGACCTTCCTGGAGGAGTGGACTGTGTGGAGGAGCAAAGACGTCATCAGAAGCGGCAGAGAAGAAGACCTGATGGGCTGAAGGATTATTTTGTGTATAGTCAGATGTTTCAATAGGATTTAGGTATATGTTTGTATATACTGTGTAGTTTTGTCAGGACGACAAACAACTAGGTAGGGGGTAGTCTTAACCCGAGGAATCCCATCGACGCATGGGTACATCGCGATGTTTTGTCACAGCTACACCCATCGACGTATGGGTACGTCGCGCAATTGCAAGGGTCATAAATAGCGCAATTTTCAAGTTTCATGGGTGATTTTTGGTAGGCACATGTGGGAGACCTTCCTCTACCTTCTGTCAAGTGGGGATACTGCCTGGCCCCACATAACTCCCCTCCCCTCTCCCCCCCACACTGGGCAATTCACCTGTTAGCAGTAAGCTGGCCAGTAAAGGTGTTGCCTCACGATCTCTCCAATGACGATTTTCATGGTGAAGGTGATTCCTGAGGTGGAGGGCAAAGAAGTAAAGAAACTAGAGCAAGAAACAAACAGAAGTGATGAGGTGGTAATGTCATAAAGGAAGGTGCCATATGTGGATGTGTTTGGTAACTGAACAATGCTTCTATTGCCTATAAAAATGTGTGAAAACCAATATAGTCTGTTACTACACATAAATTCGTACCAAATACATAAATAAATACGTAACTGAATGTGGCTTGAATTAGTTAACCCGTCCATAGTTCGTTTTCTTTAGCCAGGTACCCTGAAAAAGAAGGAAAATGTAAGGTTGCATGACACCTGTATCAACATTTTTAAGCACAGGATCGCGATTTCTCTATGAATTTTAGATGTTTCTCACCAAAAGCGAAGGTTTGAGCCAATAAATTTTTTTCCCAAAAAGGCTCGGGATTTTGAGGTATCGTAGGTTGGAAATCGATCGGGACGTGACGGGTTAAGTAGCGGGATTTGCAAGTTAGGTAGTCAAGAAGTTTCTCACTGATTCCCAATGTTTACCGTGGTTCCGGTGCGAGTCAGAGTTGCCAGTTAGACTGCTATATTGAGCGTAGTTATTTCACAAGTTGTACATTAATTTTTAGCTCTTTTTCTCAGTAATGTTTAATGTATTATTTATGTGACTGTTTAAGTATGTAATTTAATTTCAATTTGTATCTAAATATTTACAGTGTTATGCAATGTAAGGAAACTCTGGCATCTTTTGATGTCTCTCTTGGTAACTGTTTTAACTTTGCCCCATCGAGTGGTTTGCTGGGAGTTTCTGGAGTAATGAAAGCTTATATAAGGATGGTGAAGAGACTAGGGCAAGTTCAGTCGGTTTGAGTGTAGTGCAGTGTCAGTGAAAACAGTGAAGTGTTGGTGGCAAACAGTGAAGTGTTACTGAAGTTTGTATATCATCGGTACTTGTGTTGTCAAGCATTAAGCGTAACTGCAGTTAGTAAAGTTTGTATAGCTCCGGTGCTTGTGAGAATAGGGAAATGAAGTTGGAAAGCATTCAGTGTAATTAGTTGGAAAATAAAGACAGTGAACTTAAGAAGCCAGTATTTATTTACAACGCCTCAGGTGATCTTGTGTACTGCACACCTAAAGGCTGACCATAGGAAGAACAACTCTCTGGGTAACGTTCTTTCTGTAGCCTACTGAGCTACTGCTGTAGGAGCCTGTGCAGTGTGGGCTGGGGATATAACAATTCCATATTCATATCGACCTTCCCCTCCTGTCCCCCCTGAAAAAAGAAAGATGTTAACTGTAGGAGGAAGGAAACTTCAGCATACAATCCAGTGGATTTAATTTCAGATGAACCTCGGACTAAAATTTCTGCTACTAGTCGGTGGTGGTCAAAGCCAAGGTACAAATGCGATGGACGAATAGTAGGAGAGAAAGACAGGAGGAAGCAGTCCATTCAAGGAGGGTAGAAACGTTGCAAGGCAGAATTTGACAGAGGCAGAGGAACGATTGCAAAAATATGATCTGGAGTAGATGGGGAGATGGAAGGTGTGTGCAAGATATTCACAGAAAAAAAATCTGTGAAGCATGTGAGATGGTGTATGGGGGGAAGGGAAGACGAAAGGGGGTGCAACAACAGCGTGGTGGAATGAAAAGGTGAGAGAAGCTGTGGTGCAAAATAAGAAAGCATATAGCGAGTGGATGGGAAGCAGAGGCATAGCCGAAGTTGAGAGACTGAAGAAAGAGTTATATGCACAGAGGACGAGAGAGGTGAAAAGATTAGTAAGAGAGAGTAGGAAAAGAGGTGATGAGGAATTTGGAAGGAATCTGAGTGTAAAGTGGAGGGAATGTAAAATGTTCTGGAAGAAGGTAAAGAGAATTAGGGTGATAAAGGAGTTAGATGGGTAGTGAAAAATAACAAGTGTAGATTGACAGTGGAGAAGGGAGAAAAAGTGAGCAGATGGAGAGAACACTTAAGAATGAAAGAAACGCGAATATCAGTGGCTGGGAAATGGCTGGGAAAAAGAAGGAGGTAAGAAGGGAGGAAGAGATCAGTAGGATGGAGATAGTGGAAGCAATGAAGGTCAAAATGGGGAAAGCTCCAGGAATTGATGGGGTGTGTGGTGAAATGCTGAAGCATTGGGGAGAGATAATGGTAGAATGGATATGGAAGATTTGCAAATTGGCCTCGGAGGAAGGTAGAGTCCTGGAGGATTGGGAGTCAGGTATAATTATTCCCCTGTATAAAGTAAACGGGGAAAAAGAAGTGTGTGGTAATCATAGGGTTATTTGTCTTCTTAGTGTAAAATTATATACGGTTGCAGGATACTTATTGGCAGAGTTAGGGAAATAACAGAGGAATTAGTTGGGGAAGAACAGGGAGGTTTAAGGAAGGGAAGAGGTTGTGTAGATGGGATATTCATCCTTGGGTATTTAGGGAAAAAGTTTCTAGAGAAGGGAAAGAAGTTGTATGTCAAGAATTTCGAAAAAGCATATGACAGAGTGGATAGCCAAGGAATGTGAAAAATATTAGGAAATTATGGAGTAAATGGGAAGCTCTTGAGTGCTGTGAAGAGGATATATGAGGATGCTAAGGCTACAGTCTGTGTGGATGGTGAACTGAGTGAATTTTTCTATCTGGATGTTGCACTGATAGAGGGATGTCATGTTTCCATGTCTGTTCAATCGGGATATGGATGGGATTATAAAAGAGATACAAGGCAGGGCAGTGGATGTTGGAGCAGCCCTAATGAGAGAAGGCAGCGTTTGGAAACTTCCTGTTCTGCTGTTTACAGATGATACTGAATTGTTAAGACAACGGGGAACCGCAAGGCTTGGAGAATGAGTTTGGAAAAGTGTGTTAGAAACGGAATCTGAAGGGGAATATAGGGAAGAATAAAGTTATGGTCTTCGAGAGAAATGAAGTCATTGAATGCACAGCGAGGTTGGATGATAAAGAAATGGATAATGTGTGTGCATTTAAATACATGAGTAGTGTGCTGAATAAGGATGGAAGTGGGGAGGATGCAGTGCTGGAAGGGCCCCAAGGTTGCTGTTGTTTTGAAAGCAGTGATAAGATGCTGGGAAGTGAACATGGAAGTAAGAAAGCTGCTGCATGATATTATTCTGGTACCAACTTTTACGTATGAAAGCGAAGTTAGGACCTTGTTAGGAGGACACAAGTCAAGAGTTGGAGCAGTGGAAATGAGTTGTTTGAGAGGAACATGTGGAGTTATATGGAGAGACAGACAGACAAATAAGGAAATGAAGGAGCATTGTGGTGTCAATGAGGATGTGATAGAAAGCATGTTGAGAAATATGCTGAAGTGGTTTGGCCATATGGAGAGGATGGAGAGCTAGAGACTAAAGAAGAGAGTGTATGTGAATGATTTGAAGGGGGGAGAGGGAGGGGTGTGTGTGTGGATGAGATAAAGGGATGGAGTGGAAAGGTATATGAGAGAGGGCAGTGAGCTGAGAGGAGGACAGCAAAATGGTGGGGGACAGAGTGACATGGAGGCGATTTGTTTCTGGCCACCCTATACGGGATTGAGACGTCTGGCAATAGATAGACAGACAGATAGACTACTGCTGCTATTCTATCGACGCTGCCTCCTTCAGCAATAAACAAAAGTGTTTTTGGGTATTATGGAGAAGAAATCATTTCGAAATGGTGTTACATAATTGCCAAAGTGCTACGGAATATGACCTTGAGAAGGGCACTGATAGGACTCGCAGCAGTAGCGAGTCCATTGAACCCACTGAGCCTGGCAATTTTTATATCATATTCTACATCCTGAAGGTTTTATTCAGCTTAGTACTGACTTTTCGAAATACTGAAGTTACAGTATATGCTACTTTACTGAGCTTCTACTTTTCAGTTCAAGAGGCCTTTTAAAAAATGAATGACAATCGTCTGACAACCCCAAGAATCATATCGTTTGTATCGTTTATAAGGACTCCAATATATTTGCATGCAATGGCTTTGGTCACCTAATGGCATCTCCCTACGCTGTGCAATATCTGGCAGCCTCCCTCTGCAGTCCCATATTCCTGAGACCACACTCTGACCTCGTTCCACATCCTTTTCTGTTTGCCTCTTGCAACTCTACCCCTGACATTCACACTTTTCATCTTCCTCACCAAGTTGTCATCCTCTGTTCTACCAACATGCCCAAATCATTTCAATCTACCCCTGTTTCATCGCAACATCAATACATTCCGGTCCCATCCTTCCTCTCAACTCTTCAATCATAATCCTAGCCCCCCCCCAGGACTTGTATTCAAGGACACACCACACACCAATCAATGTCATTTTCTGTATGTTTTAGCCAGTGAATATCCTCTTCCTATACTGCCCAGGTCTCACTCCCATACAACATTACACTCCTAACACATGCCACATACAAAGATGCTTTATCATGGAAGGAGAGCCCTCTCAGTGTCAGGATTGTCAAAAGCTTTATGAATACTTTCCAACTGCATCTTACCCTATCCACAGAGCTAGCTCCAGCCCCATCTCCAGCATATAACATGTCTCCCAGATAACAAATCTCTTTCACGCACTCAAGAAACTCTCCAATAAGATGAATGCATTCATAACTTGCATTATCTACATGCTCACTCTGACACACCGCACACAGAATATCAGCATTATTTCACAGCCAGCCACTAATAAAACTGCATATCTTATGTATCCACTGTCACAAACTCCGAACAAGATGGAGTTACTTCTCACACTCTTGTGGCAGACTGCACATGCCCACACTCCTTATGCTCTGACAGTACTGCCATCAGCCCTAGATATCATCACTTTTTTTTTTTATCTGCACTTATTTTCAAACTCTTGTGCCCCGTTCTGTCTCTCCATTTCCTAAAACTCTCCTTCACCTCCTTTTTATTTTCTGCAGTCAACACCAGGCCATCAACATACAACATCTCCCAGGGGATTTCATTTCTGAAGTCACGTGAGAGCTTCAAGCACCATGACAAACAATAATGGTCTCAAGACTGACCCCTGATGCAAACCAACATTCAAGGAAAACTCATCACTACAATCTGCATTCATTCCCACCTGCGTGTGAGCACCCACATACATGGCCATGACCACTCTAACCAGCCACTCCTCGATCCCAAGCTTTCTTATTGCCCAGTTCACCACCTCCTTAAAGACTGTCTCAAAGCTCTTCTTCAAATCAACAAAATGTACAGCTTTTTTTTTTTTTCCCCTGTATCTTTTTTCCTAAAGCTGTCAGACGATGATTACAGCACCAGTGATCCCTATGCCTGGCACAAACCCAAACTACACCTCATTAATACCGGTACTCATTCTTTCCATAACCATCCTTTCTAAGACTCTCTCCATTACATTCATTATAAGGTCCAAACAATTGAAATCTCTATAATTTCCTCTTTCCAGGGCATCACCTGTTCTCCTTGTGCACATTTACAATCACACTCTTCAGTCAGTCATCTGGGTCAACACACGCATTTAAAATTAAATTTATTAAATCAGTAACTAAACCCACTCCTAAATCTCCTGAGGCCTTCACCATATCAGCAGTCAACCCAGACACACCTGCTACCTTTCCCAACTGCATCCTGCAGATTGCCCTTGTCACAGTAGCAGCACCAATCAAAGGCCAAGGGCCAAAAACTGGATCTGCTGACTCCAAACCTTCCTTGTTCCAGTCAAACTCCTGATTCGGCAAATGGTTATAATGCAGTCTCCAGGTGTGTTTAATATCTTCACTGTTCACCGTTACCTTTCTGTCATTCTTCACACACTGCTCACGTATGATATCCCTGTTTTCCCTCTTCATCTGATTTATCAGCTTGAATGCCACAGTTTTCCTTTCAGTGTCATTTAGGTTATCGAGCAGAAGTCTGTGAGACTGATTATGTTCCGTATACTTCCCTTCTAGCCCTACCCATGGCATCTAAATAATAATCTCTGTTAACACCCCTTTTTCCATTACTGGAAAAGTCTTCTTCCCTCCTTCACTATGATTCAACACCCTCATCCCACCACCATGTTACCGTATGTCTTAGATGTCCCATTTTCCATCCACACACTGAACCAGTAACTCTAGAGAGGTTGTTTTTGAGAGCTCTGTACTGTTCAATCATTGACACATCAACAGCTCTCTGTTCAGCCACCACACTACCCATCTCACTTCAGAAGTCATCCCTTCATCCCTAGCTGTTTGGTTTTTCAACTTCCATATTTTCCTCTTGAGTGCATATGTCCTCTTCTTCACCTCCCACTCCTTAAGCATCAAATCACATACCACCAACCTCCTATCAGTCCTTCTGACCATAAAATTGTCAATCTGCTTATTATTTCCCCAGACTCATTTGTAATCAACTTATGCTCCCTTATCCTAAAATGGGTGTTGCACACAATCATGTTCATTGTTTCCCTCCGTATGAGTATCCTTTCTCCCTGCACATTCCTCATTATAAATGTGCAACCCACATGTACCCCTTCATATCCTTGAGCTGCCTCACCCGCATGACCATTTAAATCCCCACCCAAAACTACCGTCTCATAATCCCTTATACTAGAATCTATAATTTTCTACATTATCCAAACCAGCCTGTGGAACATACACTGATATAACTGATATCATGAGGCTACTAAAGAATATTTTCACTGCAATGATCCTTTCATTCACTCGCTTTACATTCATGACACATTCCATCCATTTCTCCTCAACCAACACATCCACACCTCTATATCCATCTACTTTTCCCTGCCAAATAGCTTACATCTATAGTCCCTCCCAGCAATCATTCTAGTTGACCCTCCCATAAACCTGACATCCAGTATGCAGTTGACATCCACCTGCCTCCTACTCAACATCACTATTTCCCTTGCTCTTCCCCTCAAACTACCCACATTGCGCAAAGCCATTGTAAACTCCGAGGGTGATTTGATTATCACAGACTTGCTACTTTTCCTATCTCATTTTTGTCATCAGTCGAGTAAAATAAAGGAAGAGACAGACCACAGGGCCTGCAAACCTCCACAGTCGCAAGTGCAGGCATGAGGCCTGGAACCCATTGCTCACCAGCCGTGGTCATTGACTACAGCAACGGCCTTGGAGTAACATGCCAGAACAGTGACAGGGACAGCCTCCAAGCATGCCTTGGCATTGAAACTGCCATGCTGTTATACAGCCACTGATAGGGCTGCTTTCTAGCACACTACTCTCAGGTTTGGGCCCCCCTCTTTGTTGGGCAGAAGCAATAGCCTGGGAACCGCAATGCCATGTACCCACTGACACAGATCCAAGCCCCATACCATCCCGATCCCCAAAACAGTGGTAGCAGAGCCCACACCACGCCTCCTGCTCAGGTCTGCCACTGGGTAGTGGAAGGAAAGTTTTCTGATCGCATGCCATTGCTGGCATCAGCCCTTGTAAGTACTGGGCTATGTTGTTTGGTAATTAAGTGCATGTAGGGTAGTGCATGTGATAAAGAAAAGTGTCTGGGAGAGTACACTCGCCTATTCTCCGTGTTAGTGTCACACTGAAAAGATTAGCAAAGAGGGACGGTCAGAATATTCAGTTGGCTGTTAAACTGGAGCTCCAACTCTCTCCATCATCATCATTAGCATCCTCCTAATGAGTACCCCCCTCCCCCAGTGGCTGGTGTTACAGTCTTCACCCAAGTTAAGCAAGTAAAAAAAGGAGTTTCTTGTTGCTGATGATCAACCCTGGTGTGTCTGGCCAAGCAGACATAAACTTCATGCAAGCAACCTCTTCTGCAAGTATGCCACGTTCCATGAACTGATGGCCGCCTGCTGCTGACAAAGTCTTGCTATTGTGAGGTGTGATTAAGAGTGTTAAGGTTTGGTTCCTGGACAGACAATGCAGTTGTGATGTGCCACCCAGTAAGCAGGGGCACAATAGCAGCCTGTCCATGTTTCTGCTGTATGTAAGAATCATCACGCTCTGTATGAGCAGCTCGCTATTTATTTTCCCCATTCTTCTGGCTACTGCAAAGTGATACTGTGCCATACATTGTGGGGGAAGGGAGAATACTGAGGTAAATACATTATGATTCATTATGCTTGGTGCAATAGATCATTTTTACCTTAACTCCAGCACGATTTCTATACCTGTGCAGAGAAAGGTAGGTCACTTTCATTTTCACTTAGCACTTTTTCTTGTGTGGTAGTTTTCCTTATGTTCTAACCTCTTACGTATAAAAGGCTCTTACTTGTCTAAGTTCTTACTTCGATACAAGAACTGCACAAAATTTGAAATTACATTTTTATCACAACATCATTAGTCAGGTCACCTTCTTTTTCACCTGAACTCATTTTCTTATATCCATAGTTTTCCGTATCTTCTAACATCTTATGTATGAAGGGCAATTACTTGGCTAAGTTCTTTCTTCACTTCAGGAATGGCACTAAACTCTAGATTGCATTTGTCAAAAATTAATATTGCAAGGTCAATTTCGCACGAGCTCGGTTATTATATCAAGGTTTATCAACTGCAATACACCAACAGTCCTTGCCCAGAATGATCAATTTCACTTTAACTTCAACACTTGTTTTCTCTACAGCACAAAACCACCGTACAGTAGGCTACTTGTCCTGAAAAAATCAATCATTTTCACACTAACACTTGGTTTCTGTACCAAATACTGCAAAACCTTTGTACATTTTTAGTTCTGTTACCTATTTTCTATGCTATAGTTTTCCTTATCTTCTTTACCTTACGTTTATTGCACCTTCTCTGAATATGTCCCTTCTAACCCTACACTAGGCACCTAAATATTAAACTCTGTTAACACCCCTGTTCCACTACCGGAAGTCTTCTTCGCTCCTTAACTCGCCGAGTCCCACCGACGTACGATGCACGTCGCTACTTTTTTCTGCGAACAGACCCAACGACGTGCATCGAACGTCACTTAATTGCAAGGCCCATTGTGTGCACATTTTTCAACATTCGCGGGTGACTTTTGGTAGGCATATGTGGGAGACCTTCCTCTACCTGCTGTCAAGCAGGGATAATGCCTGGCCTCACCTAACCCTCCCTCCCCCCCACACTGGGCAATTCACCTGTTAGCTGTAACCTGGCCAGTAAAGGTATGTTGCCCCACGGTCTCTCCAATGACGAAATTCACGGTGGAAGTGATTCCTAAGGTGGAGGACAAAGAAACAAAGAAGCTAGAGGTAGAAACAAGCAAAAGTGATGAGGTGGTAATGTCATAAAGGAAGATGCCATATACTGGGGTTTTGGGTGAGTGAACAATGCTTATGAATGCCTATATTATTGTGTGAAAACCAGTATAGACTTGTACTACACATAAATTCGTACCAAATAAATGAAATAAATACATAATTTAAATGGCTTGAATTAGTTAACTCTTCCATAGCTCGTTTTCTTTAGCCAGGTACCCTGAAAAAGAAGGAAAACATAAGGTTGAGTGACACCTGTATCAACATTTCTAACTTCAGGAGGGCGATTTCTCTATGAATTTTCGATGTTTCTCACCACAAGCGAAGGTTTCAGCCAAAAAACAAAAAGTCAAAAATCGGTCGGGACCTGGGGGTAGGCTGGGTAAAAAACCGGTCGGGACTGGATGGGTTAACTATGGCTTCAACACCCTCATCCCACCACTATGTTACTTCATGTCTTGGATGTTCCATTGTCCATCCACACACACTGAGCCAGTAACTCTCAAAAGGTTGTTTTTGAGAGCTCTGCACTGTTCAATCATTGACACTTATGTCAACAACTCCCTGTTCAGCCACCACTCTACTCATCTCGCTGCAGAAGCCATCCCTAGCTGCTTGGTTTTCAACTTCCTGAGTACATAGGGTCTCTTCATCACCTTCCACTCCTTAACCCCTTGACTTGTGGTCCCATTAACCCTTTAACAGCGGGTTGTCACTTCCGTGACGCTCATGCGCAATGGATCATACCGCGGGGCGTCACTTTTGTGATTTTGTATTGTTTTGAATTCGCCCCGGCTTTCAGGTGGTGATTTGTATCATCTATCAGCACTGCCAATGTCCAACGATAATCAGAGCTGCTAATGTCATCAATACTCCCATCCATTGTTGACAGTTCAGCCATTTTCCCCCATAATAGACTCCCCTCCATACCTCCCCTCCATTACTCTCTCATGGCGTCTGCTCAGCCACTCTGCGCTACGTAAATCTTCCCCGGATTTTTCCACTGATTTCATCCATTGAAATAAGCCC
>JAGKTI010020137.1:0-14084 GCA_018397915.1 Birgus latro | reverse complement strand
CCTCCTCCTCCTCCTCCTCCTCCTCCTCCTCCTCCTCCTCCTCCTCCTCCTCCTCCTCCTCATCATCATCATCATCATCATCATCATCATCATCATCATCATCATCATCATCATATCCAATGCCTCTGATACCAACAAAATAAGTGAATGGATCAAGCAGTAGCAGCATTACATCCTTGTCTTCCTCGTGCCCCTCCTCCTCGTCCTCCTTCTCCTCCTCCTCTTCCTCCTCCTTCTGCCCCTCCTCCTCCTGCCCCTCCTCCTTCTCCTTCTCCTCATCTGCATCCTCATTCGCATCATCATCATCCATTCTCTCAGGAATATTATTTTGCTTAGGAACATAAGCCAGCAGAGGAAAGTGACAAGTAGAAGAGGTGAATTATGAGCCAGCAGAAGAAAGTGACAAGTAGAGGAGGTGAATTATTAGCCAGCAGAGGAAAGTGACAAGTAGAAGAGGTGAGTTATTAGCCAGCAGAGGAAAGTGACAAGTAGAAGAGGTGAAATATTAGGCAGAGAAACATACCAAGCCTCTCTCATCTTAGGAGTATTAGCCAGCAGAGGAAAGTGACAAGTAGAAGAGGTGAAATGTTAGGCAAAGAAACATACCAAGCCTCTCTCAGATTAGGAACATTAGCCAGCAGAGGAAAGTGACAAGTAGAAGAGGTAAAATATTGGGAAGAGAAACATACCAAGCCTCTCTCAGCTTAGCAATATTAGCCAGCAGAGGAAAGTGACAAGTATAAGAGGTGAAATATTAAGCAGAGAAACATATCAAGCCTCTCTCAGCTTAGGAACATTAGCCAGCAGAGGAAAGTGACAAGTAGAAGAGGTGAAATATTAGGCAGAGAAACACCAAGCATCTCTCAGCTTAGGAATATTAGCCAGCAGGAAAGTGACATGCAGAAGAGGTGAAATAATAGGCAGAGAAACATTCCAAGTGTTCAGGGCCAGGATGGGAGTAGATAAAACTGACAAAAAAGATCTGTTTGTATGGGATGAGAGAGTAAGAAGAGGACACGGAATGAAACTAAAGAAGTCAAGCTGCTTGAAGGACATCAAGAAATATAGCTTTCCTTATAGATGCCCAGACCTGTGGAATCGCCTGGACAAAGAAATCATCCAGTCTAAAAACTTAAACGAGTTTAAGGCAGAATTTGACTTGTTGAGAAACAGAGACGGGACCCCACGAGCGTAGCTCATTTCCTGTATCTCACAACTGGGTAAATGCAATTAGGTAAATAAATACACACACACATACACACACAGCTGAAGAGGGAGAATAAGAGGTTGGAAGAAGAAAGGGACAGAATAAAAAGTAAACTAGATGAATACGAATCAAAATCGAGGAGGCAAGATGAGCATATTCAGGAAATTAAGGAGCAACATAAGGGGTGGAAGAAAATACAGGAGGAAGGAAATGTAAATTTGAAGGAAATCATAGAACAACAAAGTAAGGAAAAAGTGGAGAAGGAAGTGGTTAGAGTACTAAGAAGTAGAGAATCTTTGGTCAGGGATGTAGCAGACAAGAAAAAATGTGTGATAATCTCAGGAATAAAAGAAAAACGAATGACAGTAAGATCTGAAAGAGAGAGAGAGGAACTGAGCAAGGCTAAAGAAATAATAGCAGTGGTTATGGAAGGAAACAATGAAGCCCAAGAAGAGATTGAAGAAGTGTTTAGGTTAGGAAAGTACGAGGATGGTGGGGCAAGGCCCTTGAAAGTAAAGTTTAAGTCCCAAGTAATAGTGAATGAAATCATAAGTAGAACGTGGAAATTGTCAGAGAAAGAGGGGTTTAAAAATGTTTGGATTAGGAGAGATGCAAATGAAGAGGAAAGAGCTAAATTAAAGGAGTTAGTAAAGGAAGCAAAGATAAAAAACGAACAACAAACGGAGAAAGAGAAGACAGAGTTCTATTGGAGAGTTATGGACCAGAAATTGAGAAAGTGGTACCGACGGAAGGAAGGAGAGACGAGAGAATAAAAAACGATGAAAAAAGTTTGAAAGTGGCGTACACAAACATTGATGGACTAATATCGGCAAGGTTAGAAATCAATGATTTTTTGAGGGCACACGAGCCTGATGTTATGTGCTTTGTAGAGACTAAATTGAAAGAAGATATTGATATTCATATGGGAGGTGGGAAATACAAATTATGGAGAAGAGACAGAAAAGAAAAAACGGGAGGAGGAGTGATGATAGCAGTGAAGGACAACATAAACATAGATACTGTGGAAATTGCAGAGGGCAGGGCCGAAGCCATAAATTTGAAACTAGAAACTGGGGAGAATGGTAAGAGAGATATGGCAGTGGTATATGTTCCCCCTAAGACGAGAGCATGGAATGACGATGAATACCAGGAGATGTTGTCAGACATGGTTAGTTATCTACAGAAAGTGATCGAGAAAAGCAACAATATAATCCTAATGGGTGACTTTAATTGTAAAGAGGTGAACTGGGAGGAATGGGACTCGGGAGGCAGCGAAGATTCGTGGGGCACTAAATTGTTAAATATAGCAATGAATAATGTAATGACACAGTGGGTTAAAGAAGAGACACGATTCAGAGGTGATGACACACCAGCAAGATTAGATTTGCTACTATCCAAAGAACCTGATGTAATTGAATCATTAAATTATCTGTGTCCTATAGGAAAAAGTGATCATGTGGTCATTGAGTTCCAGATGATAACAGGGAACGTGGTGCCAAGAGATGAGCTTTATAGGCAAGGAAGATACAGCTTTGGGAAAACAAACTTTGCAGAATTGAGAAAATTTTTTGAAAATGCGGACTGGAGAAAATTCAGAGAAACAAGAGAGATACAGAGGAAGTGGGATATCTTTTTAGACCTCTACAATCTGGGTGTGGAAAAATATGTGCCAAGAGTAAGTGGGAAAGAAAACAGGAAAAAGGTGTGGTTTAATAGAAGGTGTATAATAGCGAAAAAAGAGAGGGACATGGCATGGAACAAATGGAAAAAGAGAAGTAATATCAGGAAAAAGGAAGAATATAAAAGAACTAGAAATGAATATACAAGAATACGTAGAGAGGAAGAAAGGTATAATTGACAAATGTAAGGATGAACCCAAATTGTTTTATAGATTTGTTAATGGCAAATTGAAGCAAAGGGAAGGAATCACCAAACTGAAAGTAGAAGGAGAGGTCTACAAGGATGCAGTAATGCAGGCTGAAGTAATGAACAAATGTTTCCAGTCGGTTTTCACTAAGGAAAGGGAGCTTGTGGAAGGAGAGGGAATGATAAGAAATGTAGTGATAAAAGATATTAAAGTGGAAGTGCAGGAAGTGTATAAATTACTGGGAGCTCAAGATGTAAGGAAGGCCCCAGGACCGGATGGAATCTCTAATTGGGTACTGAAGGAATGCAGAGAACAACTGGCGGATAAGATTCACAATTTAATTGTGTGCTCCTTGGAAGAGGGGAAAGTGCCTCGGGAATGGAAGAGGGCAAATGTGGTGCCAATCTATAAGGGAGGAAACAAGGAAGAACCCCTGAATTATAGACCAGTGTCCCTAACCAGTATGGTTGCGAAATTGTGTGAGAGAATCCTGAAAGATAGATGGATAAAATATCTGGAAGAGATGAATATTTTGACTGAAAGTCAGTTTGGATTCAGAAGTGGAATGTCATGTGTTTCCAACTTGTTGAGCTTCTACTCAAGGGCGATTGACGTGCTACAGGAGAGAGACGGTTGGGTGGATTGTGTGTACTTAGATCTGGAGAAGGCCTTCGACAAAGTACCCCACAAGAGACTATTATGGAAATTAGAGCATATAGGAGGACTTAAGGGAAGCCTCCTGGAATGGATGAGAGACTTTCTGAGTGACAGACAAATGAGGACAGTAATAAAGGACAGGACATCTGGATGGAGGGAAGTAACAAGTGGTGTCCCACAGGGCTCGGTGTTGGCACCAGTAATGTTCTTGATTTATGTAAATGATATGGTAGATGGAGTGAACAGCTACGCAAGCCTGTTTGCTGATGATGCAAAGATCTTGAGAAAGGTAGAGGTTGAAGAGGACTGTAAAATGCTACAGGAGGATCTGGATAGGATATATGATTGGAGCCGGATGTGGGAAATGAAATTCAACGCAAAAAAATGTAAAATATTGGAAATGGGTAAAAGTACCAAGAGGCCATCATTGAATTATTTGATGGGTAATGAACCAATTAGAAAAGCGAGAGAAGAGAAAGATTTGGGAGTGCTGGTCCAGGATAGTTTGTCACCTGAAAAGCACATAAATAAGATAGTGAGAGAGACATATAAACTCTTGACCAATATAAGAGTGGCATTTCATTACATGGATGAGGAGATGATGAAAAAATTGATAGTGGCCATGATCCGGCCCAGGTTAGAATATGCAGCAGTAGTGTGGTCCCCACACAAAAAGAAAGATATAACCAAGATTGAGAGAATACAAAGAACAGCAACCAAGATGGTCCCTAGTCTGGCAGATTTGCCATACAGGGAGAGGCTGGATTTGCCCTCCTTAGAGGAAAGGAGAAAGAGGGGTGACATGATTGCAGTGTTCAGGACTATGATAGGAGTAGATAAAATTGACAGAGAAAATCTGTTTGTGTGGGATGAGAGAGCAACAAGAGGACACGGAATGAAACTAAAGAAGCCAAGCTGCTCGAAGGACATCAAGAAATTTAGTTTTCCTTATAGATGTATAGACCTGTGGAATAGCCTGGACAAAGAGATCGTCCGGTCTAAAAACTTAAATGAGTTTAAGGCAAAATTTTACTTATTGAGAAACAGAGACGGGACCCCACGAGCGTAGCTCATTTCCTGTATATCACAATTAGGTAAATACAATTAGGTAAATACACACAATCAACGCAAGACGGGAATCGTACTCAACGCCCCACACGCACGGCAATTATGTTTCCTCCGAACCATCGTAAACTGACTCGCTTACTCCATACACTTCGTCACAGAGTCCGATCGGATCAACATGGGCTGCTTCTGTCCGAGGTCGACGTCAACTATCCGCTGATCGGGATTGAAGTGAAGTTTGAGGGACGATTTGCGCTGCGATGTTTTGTGTATAGTGCAGATAAATGCTTCTAGCCAAGCCGCCGCCGCCTCTTGTTCTGTAGAGGAGGAAGATGATGGGGAAGAGGAGGAGGAGGAGGAGGATTTTTTTTTTTTATGTGTCCGACTCTGGGCATAGGCTTTACAGCCTGATATCAAGGCCCAGTCGTCCTCCTACATACCATACACCTCTACATGTCACCACTTCGGCGCTTAACACCCACCGTCCATATTGAATACATGCTAGGGCTGTCTCATACAGGACTGGTGTATTGGTATTAGCGGGGTTATTTTTACGACATGCCGGCGGGTCTTCTGGTAGATCAGTAAAGCCTGATTTAATGAAATTCAAATCCTTAAACTGTTCCCTGTACCAGCGAGGATTCGAACCTGGGTCCCACGGGACCGCAAGCCAACTCTCTACCAATCGAGCTACCGCCTCCCCTAGATGGTGATGAATGTCCGTTAAAATACACTAACCATCTTCCACTCACTTGATGTAGTGCTGCCTACTTCTTCCTTCACCTTTATTTTGTGTTTGTCCTCTCTTCCTATTTTTCACCATCATCCACTCGATGTAGTGCTGCCTACTTCTTCCTTAACCTTTATCATTTTTTTATGTGTGCCCTCTCCTCCCTCTTTCTCACCATTATCCACTCGATGTAGTGCTGCCTACTTTCACCTTTATCATTCTTTGTCTGCCCTCTACCTATTTTTCCCATCCTTCCCGTCACTTCACTTTCCTTTTCAGGTGGCTTTGCGTTGAATGACAAGCCTAATGGTTTCATATAAGCCAGGAAACCATTTGCATCGCTGGGTGGTAACCATATAACCAACTCGTGTTCCCTATGCATCAAGCTGGTTGGCGGAGAGGGGTAGTGCCCCTCCCCGTAAAACAATTAACTCAAACAGCCAATATATGGCGTTATGGCGACTGGCTGTATATGCTGTTTTACTTTTGCTTTTCGTGCTAAAATCACCACCTCTCCATCTTTAATGCTTAATTGTTTAAATGATTTTACATTCGAATACGTTGCTAGTCCCAAATAAGTTATGGAAAGCATGTAGAGCCAGGGTAGTCTTGTTCCGACACATACGTCAAAGCCACCATAGGGGAAAAGGTTAGGCCGAGTTAGTAATCTGGTGCCAAATTTCATGTTGGTTATGATTTTAGGAACCCGGACAGGCCTTATGTAGGAGACAGATTATGTGCCCGATATTTAACGCTAGACTCTCATTCCCCCCCCCCCCCCCCACAATGGCTGCTTATTCTTTGATGTAGCCTTTGACTTTAATGCAATATTTCTGTAAAGTTAGCGCATTCAGCTTTTAAAAATTTCTTTCCTACGCAATAGCACTTCATTTTACTGTCAAACTTAATGCTATGTTGAAGAGACTAAGTAATTACGAAAGTAACTGTCAGAAATGATCTTGTCATTTCAGCCCCATAATTTTATTTGGTAAAAGATTGAAGGAAGAAACACTCAAAGGAGTAAGTTAAATTTTATTGGCCACAATTCCATTAAGTTTAGCCATATACACATTGGACACTTAAGTTGATGTACCAAGTCACACACGAAAAATTTACACAAACACTCCCACGTGCTCTGCTGCTCCTCCCCTCATGTCACCACCTTTGGCTCTACCTTATCTCGAAGTAGACCCCTTTTGACTCATCTTCACTCTTCTGTGGCTATAACGTGGCTTCCAGACCTCAGTATTTTTTCCTGTGTTACCAGCTGGTTCATGGAGAGTTTAAAGACGTTCCTTTGAAGTCGAGTTGTAGTTCGCAGTACTTCTGCCCTTCGAAGAGATCTTGTTTTATTGATGAAGTTAAGCATAGTTTCATCCATTGATACTTCGTGCCATCAAGGATTTCGGTTTTGTTTGCCCTATTTGCCTTCCCGAGGAGTCCTGTCCACGTATTTTCTTCCTGTGAAGTTACCCATCTTCCAGTAGTTTGTTCTTCCTCCTGACGAGCTTAGTCGTCCTTGTTGTGATGAGAGGCCGTATATGCGGGAACAAAGACAGGACTGGTGATGAGAGCCAATGTTTTGGGTGAGGGGACGCAGCTTGTGATATGGCAGAAATCGTTAACCATCCACCTTTGCCAAGCTTTAGTTATCTCTCATCCACATAGTAGAGATGAAATAACTGTACACTCGGCGATTAGTTACCCCTCATCCATATAGTGGAGGATATCATCGAACCCTCAAGGATTAGTTACCTCATTCACGTGATAGACATGAAATCGTTGTGCACTCATGGATTGCCAGGAACTTTGTCTAGTAGCTGGAGTACTGACACCATGCCTTTTCACACCTGGGAAATAAAAACTATTTTAGTGTCATATGAAAAATATCCTCGAAACACCTGCCTATTATTGTAAAGTCAGGTTAAAGTATAGTATTCTAAAAAAAAAAAAAAAATTACTTAATCCAAAAAATATAGCAAAACCAAGAATTACAACTGATACCTCAAAAACCAAGTACAGGATGCATAGAGTAATTATATATCCACACTATCATTATATATACACATACATAAAATTATGCACATACCTTACATGAAGAATTCTTCATCAATGTTCCTCTTAGAGTCTTTGGAGCCAAACTCACATTTCACTGTTCTGTCACCCCTCAAATCACCTCGGTTCCAGATTTCCAGCCAGTCATTTGCAAGTTCCAGTTCCAGGCTTCGAATCTTGCTCAGTCGTGGTCAGTGTACCATTCAGTTTCAAATCATGGCCAGACATATTCAAAAGTGTTATTCAGAGCATCAAGGCTAAGCCTCCCTCCCCCCTCACACACACACACACACACACACACGATCAATATTATTGGTCAATATTTGGTATTGATCAGTGTTATTGACCGTGTATGGGTTATATTGCAGGATTGTTCAGTATATTGACGACATTAAAATTAGTTTGATTTTCGGGCAATATATTGAGGATGTTTATGGCCGCCGGGGTTTTTACAATTATTGCTGTCAATATTATTGATCGTGTGTGGGGGCCTTAAGCCAGTTATTTTTATAGAAGTTCAAAGCATGGAATCGTAGTCAGTCATGTTCAAAAATGTCATTCAAAGCTTTAAATCTAAGCGAATCATTTTGATAGGTGAAGTTCAAAGCCTCTACTCATAGTCAGCCATTTTCAAACGCGTGATTTAAATATTTTTTCGAGTCGGGGATTCAAGAGATGGTTCGTAATCGGAATGTTCTGGATCCTACATTTTTTGGCACAAGGATGAATCCAGAATTTCCGAACTGGGAGGGATGGATAGATTGATAAATAGGTAGATTGATGGGTAGGTAGGTAGGTAACAGAAATAAACAGATTGGTAGATATGGACAGACAAATAGGTAGGTAGATATAAAGCTACAGACAGACAAAAGATAAATAGGTTAACAGATAAACATAGGTAGATGTACACAGACAAACGGGTAGATAGATAGATAGATGAATAAATACATAAATTAACCCCTTCATTCCGATGACGCAAGTTTAAATTTATGCTTGCTTTTGCCACGATTTTTCTGTCCATAGCACTTCGTGACTAGCATCGATTACCATACTCCTTTCACCATAACTTGGCCTAATTTTCGACCGTTTGCATTGACAGTAAGGCAATACTACGGCTCTACATTCTTTAAATAGCACTTCTTCGGGACTATTATAGCATCATTTACTGCTGCTGATCTATACTATATAAGCAATTATTATTATTATTATTGTTGATCATGAACCCCGTGGACTGCAGTTGCCATTTTGTAGTCCACCATCCTCCTTTCGGGGCCAGCCAAAATTCTCGATAGTAGCACAAGGAAAATACAAATGAACTCGAAATGAAGCGGTTTCGTAGGCAAGTTACCCAGACAAAGCCATTAATTAATTCCCTTTACCATGAGGACACATTTTCCTTGTATTTCTTCAGTTTTCAGAGGATTTGTTTCAGCCTGTAACCTTTTTGCCGGACATTTTCATACATCAGAGTGGTTTGGAGCAAGTGTTGTTAGATTTTCGTTAGTTTAGCGATCTCTGCTAATATGACGTCTTTGGCGGGTGGTTGGTGTGGCTCAGGTGGTCCCCTTGCCGGAATTTTACTTATTTCCCCCAATTTTCAATTCTTTCATAAAATTTTTTAATAAACCTCTTGGAATTTCTTTGCGAGATCATGCTTGGTTATAATGTAGCATCCTGAGTTGTCGATTAGCGGCTTCCGCTGACATAGATTTGCCAACGGGCAGGTGGTCGGTCATATTACTGAAATTTTACCCCATTTTACCAAGTCCTGGCGATAATGTAACGATTCTAAATGTACTCTATCGATTTTCTAGTGAGATTGTGGTTGTAGTGGCATAATAGCATATTTATACTTGCGTTTCGAGATTTGAGAACTAGTTAGCCACAATGATTAGTATTGGTGACGTCATCTCTCGGGAAGAAGGCGGTCGTAGGGTCTCTCGTGGCTTTTCATTTTTATCCTTCACATCATACTGTAAAGAAGGCTTCCCATCCAGTTTTTGAACCCGATCTTCAACCTACATGACCCATGGTAGAGGCTGAGGTAAGCAAATATGGGTTTTCTGATTTAAATAATTGTGAATTAGGCAGTGGGAGATTACGTTTTCATGCTGGGGATATAAATATATTTACGGCTTCTACATTGCATCCTTTGCATTTATTTTTACCTAATCGACTCACTGAAAATTTTTAGGTCAGAAAATAAAGGAGTAAGCTTATAAAAAACAAGAAATAGGATGTATGGGGGTGCAGTGTTCATTTCTCCATAGAAGCATTTTCCAGCCTTACTTCTTCATTACAAATCTTAAGGGAAATATAAGCTTCTTTTTAGATATTTTTTGCCCAGTATCAGGTAATATTGATTGCATAGATCAAAAATAATGGCTGATTTAATTTGTATTTTACATTGATGCATGTTCCCCAGTTTCATTTCATGTGTGGCCTTTTGTATTAACTATATTTTGTTTTTCATCTGTTTATATGGAAGATGCGGTTAGGTTGATTTTTGCCAACCTAACCACATCAGTCCATCAATTTTTACCATTATCAATGCCGGTATTATTAGGTAAGATGGAGTTAGGTGTTGATTTATGCCAACAGGAAAGTTTGTAAAATTTCAGTACAGTATTGTCAAGCTAACTACACACTCTTCATCAAGTTTTACGTCATTGCAGGTATGTATGGGTAAGATTGGGTTAGGGTGATTTTATGCCAACATGAAAGTTTTTAAAAATTTGGTACATTGTCAGCGTAACTACACACTGTATCCATCGGTTTTTACGATTATCAATGCTGGTATTATTAGGCAAGATGGATGTTTTTCTTGGATTGAACTGTATTTTCTTTGGGAGATGCACTGAAATGGTACTCAGAATGAAAAGTAAAAATCCATCCATTTTTAATAGAATGGAGGGATGGAAAGGTATGAGAGGATGAGCTGGGGGAATGGTAGTGAAATGGCAGGGGACAGGGCAACATGAAGGGGATTTTGTTTGTGGCCACCTCGTACATGTGTGAGCAGGGGACAGGTCAGTGAAATATGGTGGGGGAGAGGGCAACATGGAGGTGCTTCGTTTGTGGCCACCCCTTACGGGATTAAGGCATCTGGCAATAGATAGAATTGTTGGATATCTGTATGCATATTTACAAATTAAATACAATCAGGGGCATTTAAGAACACAATATTTAATCAACTTAACCTTGCCATCTATGAGTTTTTCTATATATAGCCTGACGCCCTAATGCCGCAAAGGGTGGCCACAGACAAAATGCTTCCAAGTCACTCACTCTTAATTTTTACTTGAGTGGTATTCATAGGTTAGGGAGTGAAAACGGTAGTCAGAATTAGAATGAGAAGTCGCTAAAATTATCGGTACAGGCAAAAACAATTACCAGTTTTTCTTTTTTTTTAATCGACACTGACATTCTTGTCGCAGATTTTACAAAGACAACCCAACCTAGCCTTCACGAGTAAAATAAATATAATTTCATACTGCCATGGGAGAAACATCTTAGAATTGCCAAAAATGCAGAAAGAAATGGATCAGTTTCTTGTAATTCTGGTATTGGCTGAAACTATAATGGAAACTAAGTCCACTGCAAAAGTAAGATTATAGAATTGTAAGTGTTTTAAATTGTTTATGGAGGAGAAACTGCTTATTTTACATGCTCTAATTTATGCACATACAGTATGTATTCCCAGTTTATGTAGTCTTGTAATTTTTCTTTTTCATTTAAAATCCAAGTTTAGCCAGAGTAAGATGAGAAGCCCACATATAGCAGTCAGTTTCTGCTAGAATATAAAGAATTCAGATTCATTTCATTTTTGCCAGAATAAGATGAAATTTGTCCCATTTTCCATCACTTGTCAGAATCGAGCCCCATTTCTTTTCACTTTTGTTAAAATCCAATAAAAGTGGAACCCCATTTCCCATGTCAGTTTTGTCAGAACATGAAAATTAAAGAGTTAGGTTTTTGTAGCCTGGAAATACCTACCTGGGGGTTTATGTAGGTCTCGTACTTTTAAATCTGTGGGTTTGTGTGGTTCAGAGGGGCAGATGAGATAGGCATAGTGTTTTAATAATATGGCCAGGCAGCAAAAAGTTGTTAGACAGTAGGGCATTACTGATTTGCATATACATGTAATAGAGGTTAGTACTGTAGCAGCAAGAAATAGTTAGACAGTACATACCATTACTGTACTGATCTTGCTTACAATATCAAGGTTAGTACTGTAGCAGCATGAAATTGACAGCCCTTACCATTACTGATCTTCCTTCAGATATACTGTGTACGAAGGTTAGGACTGTAGCATTGTTTTCAGTTAGATCAGGCCTAAGCAAGAAATTGAGGGACATCTTGCCAATAATACAGAGTTTAGGACAATGTTTTTTCAGTTAGGTTAGATCCCATTACGCTTGCCTTATGTAAATGTGGCAAGAGTGTATGGAAAAGTAATGGTCACTTAGTATTTTTGAACAGTTCTTGTCTTTATAATTGTTGCATTTCTCGATACAAGGATAGGCTGTGTCCATCTTGAGCCATAGACTGCTACCAAAAATAATCGGGACCAAATCAGTTCTAATATTACTACATAAACTAATGCTACTTTTCATATTTGCTTACAATAAAGGTTGATATAACTGGTTCAGTGTAAATATGTTGGGTCAAGGGCCACTTAGCCTAAAATTGCACACTTCCCTTAAGTTTTCCCTTTGCACCCCCAGTAGTACCGTGCTTTCCATTTGGGTTAGTGTCTTTGCTGCTCAGTTTGTAATTTCAGTATTTGTCGGTGTATCCTTGCCAGACATTCAAAATCAAAAGCTTGAGTATGTTATTACTCAGTGTTGCGTGGTGCATTCTTTGTTGCACTTGGACTGTCATTTTTTGGTGGGCGTTGGTGTTGCAGTGGCCTGGCATATATGAAATGGAATGAGGGTGAGTCACAGCAAATGTAAACACTGGGCAGCCATCTTAACTCGAATGTCTGTTGGCTCGTGGGAAACATTGTACACAGTTATCGTATTAGGAAATTTCACTGTTATTGCAAAACTGGGTAGACTTTTAGTATGTTGTTCTGTTGACATATTACAAAACTTGACAGGCCTGATAGTGGAAATTATTTTTCTATCCATAGCCAGACTCCTAAATCATGTAAGGGGTGGCCACACACACAAATCCATGTTGTCCTGTCCTTTGCCGTTTTGCTGCCCTTCCTCCATCCCGCATCCCCCTCTCGTATTTTTTAATTATGCGCTTTCATTCAGACTTTCACCCAGTTTTATTTTACTGCATTCATGATTGGTGTTCAAGATTTTTTATTTTCCCCGTTAATATTTTGAATATTGACTCTTACATGCTGGGCCTTCTTTCAGGATTGACAGACAAGATTGGAGAGAATGCAGAATGGAAGAGAGTCCTTGAGTGGAAGCCAGAGTGGAATAGGAGCTTGATGAGCGGATAGGAACGGATCAGCTTCAATAGTGAACAGGAACAAAACCCTTGAAAATGAAGACAGGATTAAGGACAGAAGGCAGTCTATGGCATCAGCAAGACGTCAAAAAATTCCTGGTAAGAATTTGAATGTTGCATCACTTTTTCTTCTTTGCATATCAGTCAGTTTAGCTTGTTATTGCTAAGAAATTTGCCTCTTTGGTGATAGGTCAGTTTAGCCTCATTTCAGTGACATCTTTAAAGTTTATTCCTACTGCTTCCATACAGTTTTGATTTAGGAAAGGCCATAGTTATTTCATGTTAACTTGGCTCTATAATTTTCACCTTAAGATTGCTGTACATTTTTCATCTTGGCTCTGTCTGTAATACTTTTGCCTTAACTTGGCTCAGTCTGTAGTTTTCACCATAACTTGGCTTTATAATTTTTAGCATAACTTAGCTCTGTCTCACGATGACTTAGCCCAGATTTCTTTAGCAGCTTATTTCACGTTAACTCAGACTTAGAAATATAATGTTAAGGCTCTACGTCCTTCCCATAGCACTTTTTCCTGGCAGTCATATGTTGGTGTTATAACCTATTGTTGCAACTCTGCTTTAAGATAGGCTTCGTGTTCATTGATCATCCAGACCTTTCCCCCAAATCCAAAGGGCCACGCATCCATTCACTCACCATTCAAGCCCCAGAATCCTGCTTCTATTTGATACACCTAAAAACATTCACCACACTGTAGCTTCACATAAACATATCAGATAGTGTGCATTGATACTGGACAGAAACAGCGTGTTATTTTTGCTGCTGAGCTAAAATTCTCTAAATGTAGAAATTGTGAACCAGGTCAAGGTGAAAGTTTTAGGTCAGTTGTTGGGATTGACTTCCATTTATCGTATCAGCTTCAACCCCTTTAGTGCGTTTGTTTAGAGATCGTATGCATAATCCCATCGATACCAGCCATCTTTCCTAAGCTGCATGAAATAGTCTGGAGATAGGAAGAAAAGTATATGTGAGTGAAGAGGGTAATTCTGTTTTTATCCCCTCTAGGCGACGTGTT
>JAGKTI010020135.1:0-16540 GCA_018397915.1 Birgus latro | reverse complement strand
CAGTCCTTCATTTATGCAACTGGTCAACTCTGGAACTGTCTTCCTCTGTCTGTATTTCCTACTTCCTATGATCTCCAGTCTTTCAAACGCAGTGTGTCCAGGCATCTCGAAATGAACAGATCTTGAATTTGGCTCTCTTTTGTATTTTTTCCCGTTTTTCTTGAAAGGAACAGTATGCAGGCCTGTGGCCTTTGGTTCCTTCTTCCTTGCATTAAAAAAAATAAAAAATATCAGGACTCACCGCAATATATGTCAGCATCATAATGTACATCTGTCTTCATTAGAGTTGAACATTTTCTTCAGTCGTCAGTTTCGTACTTGTTTCTTCAGTCCATTTTATTAGTCTTTTCTTTACGGTTACATCCACCTGAACCAAAATTTGTCGGGGTTTAGCTGCATAATAGTAATGAAATTGTCTTCGCAGAAGAGGATTTTACTAATTGTTTCATAATGTCCGCGGCTATAGGAATGACATGCTCAGTAATTAACATGGTCACTAATCGCTCAGTAATTAACATGGTCACTAATCGCTCAGTAATATTTATATGAATGACACTCTGAGCGGAATAATAATGTATGCCAATATCAACATCAAACTGTAATTCAGAGAGCCATTACGGCATTCATAATACGAACAGATCAGTACAATCTCTGAAATGTGACGGGGGGGAAAAAAATCTCGCCAACACTGATCATCCCTTCTTCACTATTTTTGTCAATAAAGTTAATGAACCGGAATGGAGCCAGAATCAAATTAGTTCCACATAATTAATGCAGCATAAATAATCATCAGCTGGACATCTCATCGGGTCATCAGTAAATTAGTTAACAATACTCAGTTTACCGTAACACTCCCCAGATATTAGTCAATTTGCTGCTTATTTCATGCTCGTCAACGACAGAATAAGATAATGCTATGGCTCTACATCCTTTCCATAACAGTTTTATGTGACTAGCATCATATCCTACCGCTAATCTGTCGTTATAAGTCAACATTCAGAGTGGAAAGACGATAATTTTAGGCGAAGTTAAAGTGGAAAAAAAAAAGTTGTCTTACTTTCTTGCTTATTCACATTGTTTTCATTAATTTACTTATATTTCTTCAAGAGTCCGAAACACTCGATGACTAATAAATGATTACTATGAACCACATCATCAAGTCAGCTGTTACAGGTAACACTAAAAGTGTAGCTATTGCGAACAGTTTCTATGTAGCCTATAGATCTGCGGATATATCCATGCATTTGCGTATATCGGCACAATATTTCATAAATGCCTGATCTCATCTTAATCAATCTTGGCACACTGATTGTGGGAGAAGATTGGAAAGAATATTTTCAATTTTCATTCTGATCTATCAGAGGACTGGGTCATAAGTCATGATCAGAATTCGGGCACCAAGTTGCTATGTTCTTTTGACCATTGTTGAACTTTGTTGTTGTTGTTGTTGTTGTTGTTGCTTTTTGCTTTAGTGTTTTGCTGTTGTCATGTCTGCATCTCTGCCACTGGGTGTACAACAGTAACACATACTGCATGTGTGTGATGATAATGATGGTGGTGATAATGAGAAACTTTTATTGCACACATCTTTCCACTAGGCAGAATCTTTAACCCGAGGCATCCCGTCGACATATGGGTGCATCGCGACGTTTTATCACAGCTACACCCATCGACGTACCAGTATGTCACGCAGTTTCAAGGTTCATAATTTGCACAATTTTCAAATCTCGTGCTTGATTTTGGGTACATAGGCGCGGGCGACCTTCCCCTACCTGCCACCCGGCGGGGACACTCGGCGACCCCGCGTGACCTGCGCATGGTCGCACCTCGTTCACTCACCTCTCAGCAGTGACCCAGGTCAGACATGGTATGCCGAGGTCTCTCAGAGCAACAAATTAACCTTCCCTGGATGCCATCACAGGTGACAGTGATTCGCCCCTCGATGACGACGTGGCAGACAAAGATTATATCCAGCCAGAGGAGGAGGAAATTAGAAGCAGTGATGAAGAGGTCCCGTCACTGAGGAAGCGGCATTACGTCATGTATCGTGCCGCTAGAGAGGGCCAGCCAGCACCAAAACATCGTGCTACAACCTCTCTGCAGCCCCTACGTGATGTGGAGCAGGAAAGCGAGGACGAGGAGGGAGCCGTGGGACATGCTGCCAAGTGGTGCGCCCGCGAGATCATCACGCATCACGGCCCCGAACGGACAGCACGTCGTACACTCAGGTATGGGCCTAGTGTCTTATTTGGGGAGGGAGGAAGTGGCGTGGAGGGAGTGAGAAGTGAAAGGGAAAGTGTAGGGGAGGTTATTGAAAGTGAGAGTGGCGGGAATGGGTCATCGAGCTCACGTGGTGGTGTGAGGCAGCGGAGTGCTCACGTGCCGCAGTGAGAGAGCGGGGTGATTCACGTGGTGTGGTGATGGAGCGGGGAGGTGAGGAGGAGCCACTCCCAAGCACGTCTTATGCTCCCCAATATGCTCCCCAATATTCCCGAACTTCCTCCCCACAGCCCCTTGATGTTCCCCGAGACCGTAAGGGTAAGGGTAAGGGTAAAGGACGAGGGATGAGGAGTGCGAGTGGGGAAGCCCTCCACTCTCCTCCTCCCCAACCTCCCCCACCATCATCTCCTTCCCACCCCGACGAAAGCGACGATGGGGGCGATGGTACATGGAATTGGGAAGATGGGAGTGATTTTTCTCCCATCATTCACCTCTTCACTGAGCAGGGACGAGCTAGAAGCACTGCTCCTGGCATTCACCGTGGCTCAAGCAGGGTAGATTTTTTCCACCTGTTTTTCGGTGAGGGTTTTGTCGAGCAGATTGTTGACCAAACAACCGGTTTGCAAGCAGCCAGCGCCGTGAGAGTGAAAGGCTGGGCACAAGGAGCAGGCACTCGATCATTTACGATTACCCTGTCTCCCTGGCAGAGGTGTTCATATTTTTTTCCCTGGTACTTTTGATGGGTATTTTACGTAAAAACAGAATTCCATCATCCTGGACTATGGACTCTCTCATGCAGACACCGAACTTTGGCAAGATCATGAGCCGAAATCGGTTTCAGCAAATTCTAAGCTGCCTCCACTTTTACGATGCTGATGATCCTGCCAGTGTAAATGACACAGATAAGATGAGGCGAATTAGGGTGGTTTTTTATCACATACGGCAAACATTCCGTTCCTCATCTTATTCCTAAAGAGAGCTTGTCATAGACGAGAGTCTCGTTTTGTGGAGGGGCAATATTTCTTTTCGCCAGTATATACCCAGCAAAAGGCACCGTTTTGGACTCAAGATCTTTGTTATGTGTGACTGTAGGACTGGTTATATGCAAGACAGCCTTGTACACCGGTGCACAGACAGACATAATAGAAGATCGGAGTATTGGACTCTCGGGAGCGGTTGTGAAGACAATGATTGAAAAGTACCTTAATCGTGGTCACGTCCTCTGCCTCGATAACTGGTATACTAGCCCTCTTCTCGCTCGTTATCTTCACCTGCATGACACGGGACTCTGTGGTACCGTCAAGGTGAACCGGCATCACATGGTCAAGGTCAGGCAGAAACTAGACAAAAATGAGATGGTCTTCTTCAAGGCTAATAACATCCTAGCAACAGTGTGGAACCACAACAAAGAAGTCTGCCTCTTGTCCACAGTTCACCGCCCCTTGATGCACCGCACAGACTCTGTGGATTACCGCAGTGAGATCAGGCGCCGCATCTGGAAACCTGTGTGTGTGCTTGATTATAACATCAACATGCGGCTCGTGGACCAGTCAGACTCCACGACATCGAGTGTAGAGTGTGCCAGGACCACGGTGAAGTGGTACAAAAAGCTCTTCTTTCACCTGCTCGATATAACTGCCCTAAATTGCCACCACCTGCATGCCATGACAACAGGTGTGCAGCAAACCTTTGAAGAGTTTGTCAGGGAGCTTGGCAGGGAAATTATAGCCAAGTATGCTGAAGAGACAACACAGCAACGACACCTCACAGCCCCTGCCGCCCAAAGTCCCCTGAGAATTTTCGCCCGCCACTTTGCCACTCCTATTCCTCTCCAACCAAACTGACCTAAGCCCCAACGCAGGTGTTATGTGTGTGGTAATTCTCGAGTGAGAACCCAAAATCAGAGAAAAAACACCCGCTACGAGTGCGTAGAGTGTGACGTGGGTCTATGCATTCACCCCTGTTTCAAGGAATACCACACGGTGATGCAGTTCTGAGATGGTGTGATAGCGAGATGATGCTCATTCTCAGGAAAATATGAGACATACAGACGCTCAGTGTAATTATAAGGCCAGTGAATATGTAAATGTAAGTATAAAGTGGAAACGGGTATAATATTAGTTGAAATTTATTATTTTAGTGAATAAATATATATTCTAAGTCGAAACATTCTTACCGAGTGTATAATGGTGCGATATTCTGACACTCAGTGTAAGTATAAGGCCAGTGAAATGTAAATATTAGTATAAAGTGGAGACGGGTATAATATTAGTTGAAAATTATTATTTTAGTGCATTAATATACGGTATTCTAAGTCGAAACATTCCTAGCGAGTGTATAAAGGTGCGATATTATGAACCTCAGTGTAATTATAAGGCATATATAGATGTAAATATTAGTATAAAGTGGAAACGGGTGTACTGTTAGTTGAAATTTATGATGTAAGTGCAAAAATATATTCTAAGTCGAAACACGACTGGTATCGAGTGTGCTCGCTATGTTATTATGCGCTAGCAGTGTGCTAAATATTGATGTAAGGATTGGAAATAAGTGAAAACATTTGCATTGGGTGTAAAATGTTATAATGTCATTGAAAAAATAATATGAAACTATAAAAAATGTTATGTATGTTGAAAGAAGAGTCATAGCGAGTGCGCTGAGTATGCAAATATACACTATCATTATGCTAAATATCATCGTAATGAAAGTAAACAGCTGAAACCATTTACATAAAGTCAAAAATGCTGAAATGTCATTGAAACAGTAATATGAAAGGTAGAGAAAATGCTATGTTTCCTGAAACAAGAAACTTAGCGACTCAATATTACGAAAGTGACCAAACGCGCTATTCTCGCGCAATGGATTAATGCTTATCTTTCCTATATGCCACATTGAAAACCCTTATATTGTTGTTCTTATTGTTTATTAGTTCCAAATCAATAAATGTAGACGTGTTCTTGGTTGTTTCTCCCAAAATTACCTACCATAGAAAACGTGAGAGCCAGACACGTCAGTGACAGAATACGATACCTGAACCAGGGGAGCTCACCTGTTGTGACCACTTCTAGACCCAGGTAACAACTTTCTTGTTCATATTCCTTTGCTTCTCAACAAAAGCGGATGTCTTAGCCAAAAAAAAAAAATCCAAAAATGCTCGGGACTGGGGGGTATCGGAGGTGGGAAATCAGTCGGGACGTGACGGATTAACCCATCACGTCCCGACCGATTTTCCACCACTGACCCCCCCTCCCCCAGTCCCGACCAATTTTGGGAAAAAAAATTGTTTTGGCTCAAACCTCCACTTTTGGTGAGAAACATCGAAAATTCCTGAGCTTAAAAATGCCCGATACAGGTAAGGGTACCCTCACCTGGCTTGCTCTTTAAAGCTGGTCTGGCTACAGAGAAAATGGTAGTATGGGAGGGTACATATTTCAAAGCACTCGAATTTCGTATTTATTTATTTATTTGGTACGAATTTATATGTAGTACAAGAGTATATTGGTTTTCATACAATAATATAGACGATATAAGCGTTGTTCACTCACCAAAAACATCAACATTAACATCAACAAAAAATTCATTGACTTTCCAGTGGAGGTACCAGACTGGCCATGCCATACCCAAAGCATCGAAAGGGTGGTGAAAATGGTCACTGAAAATTCTGTAAAATACTTCACGCATGAGAAAAGAGATGGTGGTATTCGGGTTCAGGTATTCAGCAGGAGGCTAATGGAAATAAATTCAACGAAGCAGGACCTTTTGAATCTAATTGATTAAGTAACTGAATATACATTCTTAAACATTATATCTTAAGTTTGTTCTTTTTTTATATACAGAAGCACTTTGTAAACCTGAAGTTTAAGTAGAACGGTTTTTTAACTTCATGTATGACTGAACTTTGCAAATTTCCTTTTCATTGGTAGGTTTGAAATAGCTACTTATCTGCTTAATTATCATTGTATGTGTCTCAGGTGATGTGCAAACAGTTAATAAATATGTAAATATGATTAGGCTTTGTTAATTTGAATTATTTCCCATATATCATTCAATACTGTATAATGCGATAAAATGCGCATCTTTCAAATGCAGATTGATCTAGGTAAAACTTGTCCTATCAAAAAAATCAATGTCATATTTGAATTCCTCGTCGAAAAGCACATTAAAATAACACCCCTCTCGTTAGAATTTCTTTAAGATTCATTTTCACACCAGAGTGATACACCCAGGGTGTATCATACTTTTAACTTTTTAAAAATCAATAACTAGGAGTCCTAAAAGGCTGTGGTTTCACGTGTTGAACACAAAGGAGATAATTTCATAAAATTTTAATGACCTTTACCTACATCAATGAAGGTCATAAAAGGCCAAAATAGTTTTTTTTTATTTTTCTTATTCATCGAAAATGGTCGTGTAATACCTCAAAATAAAGATCTCAGCGAGGAAATAAACTTATCCATGAAAATTGTGAAATCCTACTTAACTATGATTTATATGGTTAAAAAGGTCACTATCATAAAGTGTATTAATCAGTTTTATCCTCTTTCAGGTGCTATTTCATGTTCTTGCTCAAACTACAGTAACACTACTGTTATCACTCAGCTATCCACCATCCCCCTCCTTCCACAGAAGTGAGTGCTAACCGGCCTTATTGGAATAACTTTATAAAGTGTGTATCTTGATTTCTCTTGACATTTGAGATCATAGTTAAAAGATTGTTTGATTCCAATTGCTATGTGTATAACATTGCCTTGTATCTATTTGTTACAGGCTTATTGCTGATACAAAATGGCAGAGTCACAAGTCAGCACAAGGACATAGTCAAGTTCTCACCTTAGTAATTTTGTTGGTGCTGGACAAGAAATAATTGTGTCTGAACTTCCAACTGTGAGGGATATCCTACGGTTTGGAATCCACTTCAGAGATCAAAGTACTGATAACAGAAGGAATTACCCAGTGAATCAGTTGGTGCAAGACATCTACCCTAGTCTGATATCTCAGTGGAGTAAAGCTAATCCCCTGTTCAAACCTCCAGTTATTAATGAAAAGGTGACCATTATATCAAAGTTCAAGGAGATCTGGAATCAGGCAGTTAATTATTCTTTAGGGAAGGGGAAATTAAATGCCAAAGAGAGATTTATTGTAAAGATGGACATATTGTTTGATATTTTGACTTGCAAGTGTACAGTATTAAGTTGTGATGATGTTAACTGCCAGGGCTGTGTTGTCAATGCCCATATTTCATGTTCCTGCTCTAGAGAGGAAAAAATTCCAGCGAAAGAACTATCATACATTAAAGGGCAGAGAGAGAAAGTTGACAGTAGATGACCCCACCAAATGGGAAGCCCTGCTCTACCAGAACACAGGAGACAAGAGAAGAGGTTGGACAGACAGGAGCGGGATAAGAGGTCAGAGAAAAGGAGAATGAGCACTAGCAGACAGCGAGATGCAGTAGCAACACAGAAGGCAGCCAAGAAAGATGTTGAAGAATTTTTAGATGAGGCAATGGAAGACTATGTTCCCAGTGTTCCAGAAGATGAGATTTATGGTGACTCTAATACTGAACCTAAGCCTGGGCCTTCGTCTAGACCAACGGGAAAGAAAAGTTATGATAGTATTCAGAACATTGCCTTTGCGAGTGTGAGGCATGGAGTAGAGCTTCGGCCAACTGCAGCAATAGATACTGCAGTGGTAATCGATGCAGGAATTATTACCAAAGAAGATCCATCAAAGGTTCAAAGTAACTGACAAGAGCAAAGTGCAGAGGGCACAAGAGAAATTGATGAAAGAGCTTGACAAGGAATTTGATTTAAAGTGCAAGGAAAAAGGAGTTTTTTTTATACTTTTTGATGGGCACATCGACATTACAAATGTTATGATGGAAGCTGAAGGCAGTGATCAAGTATACCCTGCAAAGATAAAAGAAGAACACTACAGTGTCGTGAGTGTGCCTGGAAGTGACTATCTGTTTCACTTCACACCAGCTAAAGCAACCAAGGAAAAAACTCACGCAGAGCAAATAGCGGAGACTCTATATGACTGGTTAAAAGAGAGAGATTTCGATAAGACCCTGTTGGCAGTGGGAAGTGACTTGACCAACGTAAACACAGGTGTCAAAGCGGGAGTTATGCGAAAGCTTGAGCTGCACCTAGGGAGAAAGCTGGTGTGGTTGGTCTGCAACTTGCATACCAATGAACTTCCCCTATGCCATCTTATCATCAAGCTTGATGGCCCTACCCTCTCAAATAATACATACTCCGGGCAAATAGGCAGGTTGCTACCTTTAACTACAGACTTAGATATCAACCACAACTTCACTCCCATCTGTGTAGGCCCTCCACTAATCAAACTGTCTTAGGAAGTAATCCAAGACTTATATATTGATCAACATTGCGGCTATAGAATTGTTACTGCTATTCAGGAAGGAGAATTACCTCGAAAGTTTGCCTTGCTGGAAATAGGATCTGTAAATCATGGCAGATGGCTAACCACAGCCAACAGAATCCTAAGGCTGTATATCTCAAACCATGGGTTAGAGGATGAGGACTTGGAAAATCTTGAGAAGACCTCTGATTTTATCACAGGCGTCTACTACCCGTGCTGGTTTATGGCGAAAGTCAAGCACTCGTGGACTGAAGGGCCTAGACATGTTCTTTTTCAATTACAGTGTCTTAAATCTCAAAGGAAAGAAGTGATTGATATTGCCATGCCAACTGTCAAAACGAGGTGCTTGGAATGCACGTAGTGAGAACATAATTCAAACTCTGAGGAACAAAAAGAGAGGATTGAGAGAGTGAACAAAATTCTTGAAATCAGAGTGGTGAGCCAGAAGAACAACAAGGAGACTCCCCAGTTAGGTTGAGAAAAACACCTAATATAAAATCTGAATCCTCAGACCTACTTGACTTAATAGACTGGGAAGATAAATACAAGCCACCTCTCACTTGCTTTAAACTTCATTATTCAAACTCAGATCCCATTCATCTATTGTTTGGATGCTTTAGAATTGATTATTCAAACTCAGATCCCACTCATGTCACCTTACAACCGCTGTAATAGAAAACCCAACAAGGAATTCAGATACCGGCTTACAGTTATGACCAATGATTCATTTATGCTGCCTCCAAACTGTCTCACAACCGACTGACAACTTTTGAAGCTAATTGATAAGTATAATAAAACTAGGACAGAACATCGTTACTTAAGAACACAGAGGAACAAAATGTTTATTAAACGGGACGGCATAAATATGAGTTGCTTTTCCATAATCAACTCCTGCCACGTCTGCTCTAAGAGACATAAATCCATTCAGTTTGATGACGTCTGTTATTAGTCTTCTTGCAGGTAGATGATTACAATCAACGTATGTTAGATTTTTGTGAATCAGAGGAGTTAGGTTCACTGGTAGTGTTCATTATCCCATTCAGTTGGATAAGTTTCTCCTAAACTAAAGACTACCACCTAAAGATAGTAAGAACTCTTTATACAAGACATGATCATGAAGGGGGTGTTTAGATATGAGAATACTGTTTTTTTTTTTTTATGTGTTCGACTCTGGGCATAGGTTTCACAGCCTGCTATCAAGGCCCAGTCGTCCTCCTACAATCTACATGTCACCACTTCGGCGCTTAACACCCACCGTCCATATTGAATACATGCTAGGGCTGTCTCATACAGGACTGGTGTATTGGTATTAGCGGGGTCATTTTTACGACATGTCGGCGGGTCTTCTGGTAGATCAGTAAAGCCTGATTTAATGAAATTCAAATCCTTAAACTGTTCCCTGCACCAGCGAGGATTCGAACCTGGGTCCCACGGGACCGCAAGCCAACTCTACCGATCGAGCTACCGCCTCCAGATGCAATCATATCATATCTTTCAGTTGTAACTTTATTGAGACGGCAAGCCCGCAATATCTGAAATAATGTGTGGGGCAGCTGTGACGATGATTTTTTTTTTTTTTACAATAACAGAACAAAGGATGAAAAAAAAAATCATAATCCATACACCAGAATACAGGTGTCCTCCAGTCATAAAAAATCTTTCACAGTTGGACTTGAACAGCCATAGGTTGAAGTTTGGGGGAAAACCATTCAGGGGAAGCGAGTTCCTAAGAGAAAAAGTTTGAGGAATTAAAGAATTATGATAGGCAGAAGTTCTGTTGCAGTATGGCAGTGTGACAGTCTAGTCATGTAGCGCGGAGGAAGGCGTGGAGAAGTAGCAAAAAGGATGCAACTTCGTCTGAGCACTTGCCATAAAAGTTCTGTAAAATAATGGAAGGGAGGCAACATTCCTTTTTATTTGTAGAGGAGGTAGCTTATTTGTAATAGTAGGGTTATTAATAATTCTAATAGCTTAGTTCTCAATTTTGTCTAGTTGTGTTGGTGCAATCGATCCACATCCATTCCGCAAGGGTGCACAATATTCCATCTGAGAGCACACAAGACTCTTGTAAATTATAGCTAACTGCTTGTCAGTGAAGAAGTTACGGAGTTTATACAATAATCCAAGTTTCTTTGAAGCGGTTTTAGCATGCGATCTAACATGAAGAGTTCAGCTGAAGGCATTGTTAACTGACAACGAGAATTGCAATACTTTTAGAGATAGGAATATTAGTGGCACTGAAGGTAATATAGGAAGCAGGCAATATCTGTCTATTTGTAAGCTGTTTGTATTTGGCCTAGCATTAAATGATACAAAGTAATTTTGTCCCCATTCATTGAAATTAGACAATCCTTGATTTATGGAGATTGCTGTACTGAGTTGTGAGTTTGAGACAGTAAACTCTGTGAATGGGTGTTTGAGTACGAATGAACTGTGAAGCATTAAGTCTTCATATGAATGAATGTGATTATGGGTGACAGATAAGAGATCATTATTGTGAATTAGGAACAGGGTTGCAGCCTGAGCCTTGTAGCATGCTGGCATTAATCGAGTGGAAATTGGAATAAACGTCATCAACTTTTCCTCGTATATTTCTGCCGCTGAGATATAAGGAAATCGGGGGAACAAAAGATGATAGGCCATACCACGGGAGATTGGACAGCAAAGAACGGGGCCACACTCTGTCAAAAGCTTTAGAAATATCAAGGGTTACTCTATGAGTTTCTCCATGTTGGTCAACTGACTGATGGATGGTATGAGTCAGGAGATTGAGTATATGAACCGTGGATCGTTCATGTTGGAAGCCATACTATATATCACTATTTAAGTTGCTGGATTCAAGACGTTTAACTATGCACTCATTAATTACTATCTCAAGTACTTTACCAAGAGATTGGATAGCTACTGGTCTGTAATCAGAAGGGTCAGAGGAACATTTCTTCGGAATTGGGTGGATATTGGCTTCTTTCCAAGAATTAGGGAATGAAGAAGTTTGTATGCATAATCTGATTTTTTTAGCTAGAACAGGAACAAATTCTGAGGAACACTTTTTCAAAACAGTTGGATGAATTCCACCTGGACCTGGAGGTTTGTTGGGTGGTAAATTGTCAAGAATGGATTTTATATATGTAGTCTGTATCTTAAGTGGGTCAAATTATGTAGGGTCAAGTTTTAGTACAGGGATGCTCTGGCTAACTTCCTTTTCATATGTGGTTAGTCTGCATACCACTTTACAAAGTACACCCAGAAAACAAGAAAAAAAGGTGAATATGCATTAGATCAATTGTCGGCAACCTATGGCCTGCGGGTCTGACCCGGTCCGTAAACCTAATCTGACTGGCCCACCACATGCTCCACAATTTCACTGTCATGAATTCGTGACACTCTGTCATTAAGGAAACTTGCAATATTGTATTATTATGCGAGCCCACGAACATTGTGAGAAAATCCCAACTAACCGCCCGCATTTGCACTCTGATTGTAACAAGTTTTTGACATATTTGCAATTGTTTTGGGAGTGACTGTCTTTGTTTATAGACAGTAGTGTATTACTGAGCAAACTAGTACTTATATATAATTATATATATTTATATATAGTTTCCCGCCCCTGTAACGGTCAGGGAAAGCAAGCTCCACCTACTTCCGGTGAACATATAATGCTTTGTTTCAGGTGTGAGAAACACAGTCAGTTGGACACAGACATCCGTGAAGGACAGTCGTATGCCAGGACTTATGATGACTCCCAGAGATTACACTCATGTGTCTTGAGCTGTGAGCCTTAGCTCTGGGACGCCATTCCTTTCCACTCACCTTATTTAGTAGTTGGTGCTCAGCGGTCGTGAAGAGTGGACGTAACTGAGAACAGTGAGCCAGTCTACTGTAGTTCTCGACGTCATCTTTCTGTAGCCTGTTGTGCACAGGGAGGTGGCTGTAGTGACGGAGGAGCTCATGCTGGATCATCAAAGATTAACTCCTCGTATGGCAGTGTCCAATAGCACCGTGACTTCATATCTCCAGTGAACAGTCCCTTTTTTCTGTTTTCTAGGCTTAAGAGTATTAATTAGCTTGATTGCGTAAGTGAATTTACTTGCTTGAGAGTCTGAACTTACTTGCTTAACCTGTACTTCAAGAATTTATATTGCTGTAATTAATAAATTTACAGTTCTACTCTTTGTGCTTTATAGATTGTAAAAATCACGTTGCATTTTTCCATACTGTTCTCACTTTATTTGCTTGCTTCCAGTTTGCACAAACTTTTCTTGAAATTAACCACGACTGGTAGTAAGCCAGTTCTTTCATTATCATTTATAAAAAAGCCGTTTGTGCAAGTTAGGAGTTAGTGAAAGCAAGAATTTGTTTAGTACTGCCAAGTTTTGGGGTAAAATAAATTTTTGGTTGTCGAGGGAAAAGACACTTTCTCTCAAAGGCTAACAGTACTACTAATTCAGCATCCACAAGGCTCTGAACTGTTGGAAGTGAAAGTCTATAAAACTCTCGTTTTTAGAGTATCGGCAACGTAAGCCAGAATAAAGTAATTGTATGAATTACTCGTCTTTAGTGAAACAGCGACATAAATCAGAATAAAATAAAACTTAAGACTTTAATTTTTTTAATCAAAATTTCCTTCAGTCTTTTTCCCCCCTTGACAAGTGGCGATACTTATTCAATTCCCGTCCCCCTGCAACATTCACAAAAATATTCCCGCTTTTCACTTACACAGCAAGTGAAAAAGTAGTAAGTCTTATTGTGTTTTAATCACTATGGCAAACACTAGAGTTAGTTTGTTCGAGAAAGTGTGTATTCGAACAGACGAGCTCAGATAGGAGGCTATACGTGCTCAGTGATCCAGCAGTGCCAGATGTGCAAAAATTTTGGCCCAGTGAGATAATTTGGCATGTGCATTAAACGATAATATGCATGTGATATGTGTAATAACTATTGATTATTCAGAAGAAATGCCTGTAAGTTTGTGCTATAATTTTGCTAAAAAAAAATAAATGATCATTTAAAACTGCTGCCCCTCCCCATCCGAGTAAGACAGCACTGGCACTCACCCATCAGTCTACCAGTCGCTAGTGAGGAGAGGTGAGTTTTGTCTTTCAGCAGGCTTGGGTATTTCTTTTGTTTCGAAAACATAAATTTTACAAAAATTGCATTCAGTATAATTGTTAGGAAATACTATGTATATTTCTGCTACACATGGTGATATTTGCTATTTATTTCATTGAAAGATTTTTTTTTCTTTGTAATGAATTAATGTTATAAAAAATGTATGCAGTATAATTTTAGGAAATATACTTGGAATAAAATTTATACTTATGAACGTGTATTCTTATATATTCATATCCATATTATTATTACTATAATTATTATTATTCCTGCAACCCAGGAAGCCATTTATTACGCTGGGTGGTAACCGTATGGCAAAATTATGCCGTCTGGTGGTTTAGTGGGTAAATAAGGTGCTCCAGTCGAATTAAGCTTGTGCAGGTTTATATCGAAAGGGTGGTTGGGTTTATTGCTCATGTAATGCCACTCAGAGATGACTGAGGCTGATCACTCTCATCTTAAAGGTCAGGACCAACTTGCCTAGCCCTTGGACCCTACGCTTCTCATGAGGCAACATAGGATTAGATGGTGAATGACGAATGATAATTATTATTAATATTAAAATTCACCACACCAGTGGTGAGTTATAATGTTCTTGTCATTATTATTATTACTCACTTAATGGCCGCCATCGGCGGTCTTCCGCTCGATGTCAAGTCACTTTCTATCTTCAGTCAGAAATGAGATATAACTCGGGAACCGGTGGGCCGATGTGACTGGAAATTGTTTTATTCAAGTTAGAGCATTTTAACGACACTTTGCTCCGACAGTGCGCTGTCTTAGCTGTGTTGCAGTGACAAACATTCAGATATCGGATCATCCAAGCCTACATTGCCCTATAAGGAGTGTAGGAGCCCGGGATTAGGCAAGTTGGTCATAACATTTATGATGACAATGACCAGACTCACTTATCCCTGAGTGGCATTATGAGAGCAATAAACCCCAACTACCCTTTGGATATAAACCTACACAGGCTTAATCCGATTGGAGTGCCTTTAATTACCCACTAAACCACCAGGAACCATAAGTTGGTAATATGGTTACCACCCAGTGCTGTAATTGGTTTCCTGGTGAACAGGAAACCATTTGGTTTGTCACTCAGTGAAGAGTCACCCGTAGGCAGAAGGAAGAGGAAAGACTGAAGGAAAGAAAGACAAACAAGGAAGGAAGGAAGGAAGGAAAGGGCAGGCACCCGAGAGCACCACTACATCGAGTGAGTGGATGGTGAGTGCCCCCAACAACCACTTACCATTATAATGTAAATTATACTGTACTATTATACTATACGATTTTTGGAGTATGTGGAGGTAGGAAGGAGAGGCGAGAGAGTGACAGTACAACAAACAAGTAACTCCTCTCTCTTATGTCGTGCTGGTAATTTCAGTGCCGGACCAAGGACTAATCCATCTATCCACCAAAAGGAAATAATAAATTTGGCTAGAAATGTGTAATAATTCGGGAACTGGTGGTCCGCTTGGACTGTAAATTGTTTTACTCTTCAAGTTAAAGTATTAGAACAGTACCTTGTTCTAACAAAAATTGCGCTATAATGCGCCATTTTTTCTGTGTTATGGTAACAAACCAACATACAGAAATCGGATCATTATAATACAGATTATTATTCTTTCTTACAAAGAAGTAAATTGCTCGCATTGTCTGAATTTCAAAGGTACGACCATCATTCATGGCTGTCTGAGTCTCTCGACTGGCGGCTTCATATGACCCAGTATCATCTAGTTTGCAGTACTGGTTTCCATGTACAGCTAAAAACCTATAAAAATAGTCTATCTCTGATTCTCAGAAACCATTATGGCCACTGTCTCTTTCCACATGTTGCTCCTAAACTATTAGGGTTAGCAGACTACAATTTACATCAGTTATTGACCTACGTGAGGGATTGTTCGTGTATAAGTTTAATCAAGTACGGTTCATTAGATTTTTATTTAGAGATGTTTTGTCCAAAATTTCCAAATTATCTAGAAGAAATTAACAGGTTCCTAAAATTATGCATAAAATTTGGCTTGCTATGTGGCAAACTAATCATAAAGAGTTGCTTTACAAATTCCCTAATACATTTCAAGATACTTGCATTAGAAGAATATCAGTGATTCTTTTTTTGTGTCGATAAAACTCTAAGTTTCCTACTGAACCAGTTTCCTGGATGTTTGGCAAGCTCTGTACACCAAACATATCATTATACAAGCATTCCAATGAGAGGGTTTATAGTAAATTTTATGGGCTTTCCAGTGGTATCCTTATTTTATCTATAGCTTGATTTGCTTAGGAGCTAATAGAGTCCAAAGGTTAAATACATACATTCTACAAAAACGACCATCAAAGTTGTCAGGTCGCAGGCAACTTAGCAACACACCCTCTTTTTTTTCTTTTCTTTTTTTTTAATGCAAGGAAGAAGGAACCAAAGGCCACAGGCGTGCATACTGTTCCTTCCAAGAAAAAGCAAAAACAATACAAAAGTGAGCCAAATTCAAGATCCGTTCATTTCCAGATGCCTGGACACACTGCGTTTGAAAGACTGGAGATCATAGGAAGTAGGAAATACAGACAGAGGAAGACAGTTCCAGAGTTGACCAGTTGCATAAATGAAGGACTGGGAGTAACGATTAACTCTTGCATTAGAGAGTCGGACAGAAAAGGGATGAGAGTTTGTTGCTAGACAACATGCCTCTGACTGGACTGAGCAATCAGCTGAGACTTAAAAAGACGCCAAATGTCGAAAGAAGGAGTATTTAGTCGACAATTTATCTACCACTCCCCCCTCCCCCTCCCCTCACCGCCCCCAAAAAATATATATACCGTATATAAATATACT
>JAGKTI010020134.1:0-16541 GCA_018397915.1 Birgus latro | reverse complement strand
GATATGGAGAATGTGAGTGAATTTAAGTACTTGGGCAGTGTGATGAGTAAGGATGGAAGTCTGGAGGGTGAAGTGCTCGAAAGGGTGCAGCAGGGAAGGAAGGTTGCTGTTTCGTTGAAAGCAGTGATAAGAAACAGGGAGGTGAGCATGGAAGTGAAAAAGTTGTTACATGACAGTATTGTGATACCAACTCTGACATATGGAAGTGAAGCTTGGACCCTAGATATCATCACTTTTGTTTTATCTGCATTTACCCTTAAGCCCTTGTGCCCCATACCATCTCTCCATTTCTTAAATCTTTCCTCTGCCTCTTTTTCATTCTCTGCAATCAACACCAAGTCATCCGCATACAATATCTCCCACGGAAGTCCATCTCTGAAGTCATGTGAGAGGGCTTCAAGTACCATGATAAACAACAAGGGACTCAAAACTGGCCCCTGATACACACCAACATTCATGGAAAAGTCGTCACTCAAAACTCCATTCACTCTTACATGGGTGCGAGTACCCACGTACATGGCCATAACCACCCTAACCAAGCACTCTTCAAATCCTAGCTTTCTCATTGCCCACTTCACTACCTCTCTAGGGACTCTGTCAAAGGCCTTTTCCAAATCAACAAAAACAAAATTCAATTCCCTTTTCTTTCCAATATATTTTTCCTGAAGCTGTCGAACAGTGAATATGGCATCAGTGGTCCCCCTGCCTGGCATAAACCCAAACTTCATCACATCAATATTCACTCTTTCTCTAATCATACCTTCTAGAACTCTCTCCGTTACTTTCATTATCTGATCTAAAAGCGTTATACTTCTGTAATTTCCCCTTTCCAGGGCATCACCCTTCCCTTTGTACACATTTACAATTACACTCTTCAGCCAATCATCTGAGACAACACACTCATATTTAATCATATTTATCAGGTGAGTGACTAACCTCACCCCAGTATCTCCTGAAGCCTTCAACATTTCGCAGTCAACTCAGACACACCTGCCGCCTTCCCCACCCGCATCCTGCCTATTACCTTACTCACAGTAGCAGCGCCAATCAAAGGCCAAGGGCCTAACACTGGATCTGCTGGCTCCAAACCTTCCTTATCCCAGTCAAACTCCTCATTCAACAACTGGGTATAATCTCTCCATGCATCTTTAATATCCCCACTGTTCACCACCACCCTTCCTTCATCATTCTTCACACACTGCTCTCCTACAATGTCCCGATTATCCCTCTTCACCTGATTTGCCACCCTAAAAGTTTTATTTTTCCTTTCTCCATGATTTAGATTATCAAGTAAAAAGTTTCTGTGACTCAGACTTTGCCTTGTATACCTCTCTTCTAGCCCTACGCTTGTCAGCCATTCCCAAAAAGCCATCTTTTCTCCTTAACTGTGGCTTCTACACCCTCGTCCCACCACCAAGTTACTTTATGTCTTGGTGGGCATCTTGTCCAACCGCTTATTGCATCGGTAACTCTCAAGAGGTTGTTCTTAACGGCTCTATACTGTTCATTAACGCCTCTATCTATGGCTTCCTGTTCCGCCACCACTCTCCTCATCTCACTATAAAAGGCATCCCTTACTGATTGGTTTCCCAGCTTCCATATTTTCCTTCTAGGTACGTATGTCCTCCTTCTCATCACTCGTTCTTTAAGCACCATGTCACAAAACAATAGTTTGTGCTGTTGCACACACTCCTCGCTTCCTATAACTTTAACATCCCTCACTAACCTCCTATCAACCCTCCTGACCAGAAAATAATCTATATGACTGTTATTTCCCCCGGACTCGTACGTAATCAAACAACTCATTCGTTTTCTAAATTGTGTGTTGCACACAATCATGTCCATAGCCTCCCCAAACTCGAGTATTCTTTCCCCTTCCGCATTCCTCACACCATATGGACATCCTCCATGGACTCCTTCATAACCCTGAGCTGCTTCACCCACATGACCATTTAAGTCCCCTCTCAGAACCACTACCTCATCATCGCCCATACCACCTACTACACGTATTAAATCATCCCAAAATCTATCCTTCTCTGCGTCATTCAATCCTGCCTGTGGAGCATATGCCGATATAATTGCAATAATTTTCCTACCGATCCAAATTTTCACTACCAATATCCTAGCACTTACTCTCATAACATTCATAACATATTCCACCCATTTCTCCGCAACCAACACACCCACACCCCCATATCCGTCAGTTCCCTCCTGCCAAAACAACTTATATTAGCAATCCTTCCTAACAATCTTTCTGGCTGATCCACCCCTGTACTGGACTTCCTGCAAACATGCCACATCCACCCACCTTCTGCTGAATGCCTCAACGACTTCCCCCGCTCTTCCCCTCAAACTTCTCACACTCCACGAACCCACTCTAAACCCGCTGGGTGATTTACTGTCCTCAGGCTTACTTTGATTCTTGTATTTGTAAGTCATAGTCGGTAAGATAAAAGGGGGGGTAAACATTCCACAGGCCCTTCCCATTGCGCAGTCCTAGGTCCAGACAATGGATCTGGGACCCCTAGCCCACCAGCTTACCAGTGGCTGTGGTAGTGGCCTCGGGGCACCCTGCCAGGACACCCTCCAAGCGTGGCTTGGCACTGCAACTGCCCCACCATTATACACCCACTGATAGGGCAGCCTCCTGGGACGTTACTCCCAGGTTCGGGCCCCTCTCTGTTGGGCGGAAGCGGCAGCCTGGGAATCGCAATGCCCTGTACCCTCTAGCACAGGTTCGAGCCCCGTCTTGCCCCGGGCCCGTGATCTATGTCAGCGGAACCCCCGTCATGCCTCCCCCCAAAAGTCTGCCACTAGGTAGTGGGGGCAAAGTTTTCTGGCCGCAAGCCCTTGCTGGCGTCAACCCCTGTAACATAGTGGGATACGTTGTGTGATATGTAAAGCGCATGTGGCGTAGTGCATAGGATAGTTAGAGGAAATGTTTGGGAGAGTATTCTGGTCTACTCTCCATGTTACTGTCACACTGAAAAGGTCAGCAAAGGGGTATGGTTAGGTAGCTAGTGAAACAGCAGCTCCAGCTCTCCCTATCACCAGCATTCCCATTCTCCTCGGGAGTACCACCCTGTTCGGCCCATGCTACAGCCTCCTCCTACACCAGAAGAATTTACTGGGAACATATTGAAGATGAAACAGATGCACCTACTAGTCCTAACTTTGATATACATAACAGTGTCCAAAGTAATGATGAGTGCTTGTCTGTTCCAGTTGACTTTAGAAGGATTTTCCACAGATGATATTTTGGATATCATTGTAGAGCAGTCAAATCTTTATGTCATTCAACAGAATGCAAACAGACCCCTAAATATGGACTGTATAGAATTGGAACAGTGGTTGGGATTATGTATGATGATGTCAGATGGTAAAACAACCAATACGACACTACACTGGGGAGGATCAGGTGCAGCCAATGAAAGGTGATGTCAGTCATGAGCAGCGACAGATGGAAGAAATTAAGACAAAGTTACACTTAGTAAATAATTCAAAGTTGGACACACAAGGTAAGATGAGGAAAGTAAGACCCCTAGTTAATCACCTTAGATCAAAGTTTCAAGTAATTAGCATGATTGAATATCTTTGTGTTGATGAATAAATGGTACCTTTCAGAGGTAACAGTTCAGTGAAGCAGCATGTACCAAAAGAAGCCTCATAAAAGAGGGTACAAAACTTTTGTTTTGGCAGATCACATGGGTATGGTGTATGCTTTCATCCAATATACTGGCAAAATAGAGCCAGTAAATAATCCAGATGTGTCAGATCTGAAACCAGGCTCTAATGCAGTACTTCATCTTGCTGAATGCATACCCCCATTTATGAATCATAAATTGTACTTTTGATAATTGGTTTACCTCACTATCACTTGAGAACCACCTTGCTTCCCTTGGCATATGATGTAATGGTACTGTTCAGCCAAACAGGTTAGCAAATCTGAATTTCAAATCAGATAAACAGCTACAGGCACAAGGGTGTGGTTGTTTTGATGAATGGGAGACCAAATATGATGATGGTGATGTCAAACTAACAGCTGTAAATGGTTTGACACAAAATCAGTACACCTAGTATCAACATTTGCTACATCACATCCAATAAAAAAGTGTTCAAGGTTTGTTAGGAAAATGAAGGAAATGGTTGAGATTCCCAGACCATTCATTGTAACAGAAATAACAAACATTTAGGTGGAACTGATCTGCATGCTCAGTTGATGATGTACTATAGGATGTCATTCAGATTTAAAAAAAAAAATACTACCAAAGACTGATATTTCACATGATTGACATGGCAGTAGTAAACTCTTGGCTTCTTTACAGATGGGAAGCAACCAATCTTGAAATCCTGAAGAGAAAGCAAAACTCTCTCTGTGAATTCAAAATAAGACTTTCAGATTCCCTTTTGTTTAATGGTAAATGTAAAGGAAAAAAGAGAAGAAAAAGTAGTGGAGTGGATGCCAAATTCACTGCCAAGAATAAAACTGGTAGAACTAAGTTTATTCCTGACAAAGACAAGACGAGATCAGATTGGGCATTTTCCTGTTATTTCAACCAAAAGGGAAACCTGTAAACTACCTGACTGCAGTGGTAAAATAGCAGTGTCCTGCATGAAGTGCGATGTTCATTTACGTTTTGATTTAAAGATAAACTGTTGCTTAGATTTTCACACAAAATATATATATCCATGTGTACTGTTTTTTTTTTCTTCTTTTTTCCAGTACTTTGCAAGGATTCAAATGTTATTTCCAGTTTTCTGGCATCAGCACATTGTGAACGTCATCAAAGTCAATGGCAAAGGGATTTTAGTTCCACATAAGTAATGAAAATTAGGTAAAATACAAAGGTCTGGATGTTTTAAATATTTAGTTGGAAGCTTTTGATATGTGGTGCTGGCGAAGGCTTTTGAAAATTTCTTGGACAGAGAGAATATCAAATGAAGAAGTGTTAAGGAGAATGGATATCAGAAGAGAATTACTGGCACACGTGAGAGGAAGACATGAGATTTTTAGGACATGTTATGAGAAGAGGAAAGATAGAGAACCTGAGTTTAATGGGAAGAGTCCCAGGTAGTAGAGCAAGAGGCAGGCAAAGAGAGAAGTATATGGATGGAATAGTAGGAACAGCGAGAGGAGGATACACGGCTGGACAACTGCTGCAAATGACAGAAGTTAGAGAGGTGTGGCATTCCATGGTCGCCAACGTCTGCAGGGGCACGGCACTTCTGTAAGTAAGTGAAATATAAAATTCCTGTTTGTTCCTGTTTATACAATTTATAAACTGTCAAATAAAATCAGTAAATAATCACTTATGCTGTATTAATGACCCTACAATATAAAAAGTTTAGTTGCATTTGTCAATGAAGAACAAATGTCAGACAGTAAAGGGTTAAGTCAAGTGATATTGTTTTGTATGTGAAAAACTGAAACTTGTGACTTGGAAATTGTGTCAACCTTATGTAACCATCATCTTTCTAGACCTCTACACAGCTGACTGGGCGAAGATGCCTGTCCAGTATTTACATTGGCTGTGATCATTGCCTTTTGTCTTATTTTGTGCATGAAAGACCACTGAGACACCTTTGTTAGTGCCAAATTAGAGTGCAAGTGCTTAACAAATAGTGCAGTGTGCAGTATTAAGTGAAGTGATACTGAATCTCGTGTGGAGTGGTCGTCCAAGCCCTCCAACTGCCCCTCATCCTGCGGAATGGGGTGGGGGGGGACCTTTGGTGAGGACTCGTACCAAGGACAAACTTCATGCTTGTGACAGAATTTTTTTTTTCAGGTCATTTTAGGCTTTGCAGTGAAGGTCACCCTCTCAAACCCCACTGAACCCATGTTATATCAACCTGGTTATGCAACAATTCATTATCCAGTAGGTCATCACTTGACATAACCCTATCACATAATGAGGCTGCACTGTATAGTAACCAACACTGAACTAGACATCCATTATCCTCCAAGAGATAACATCTTTGAGAAATATCATTGTTCTCAGATCCACGTAAGATACCGTAGTTACTTAAAATTCCGAAGTCATGAATTGAGCCAGGCCAGTTTGTCATCTTATTGATTAGTTCATAGCTTACATCAAACACAACCTGCACATTGATATGATGAGATCATTTCTGTTTATATACACCTCCTACTCCCTTGGTGATACTGTACTGTTTGGATGTTGGTGCTGTCAGTTGCACCCACTGTGTTGGGAAATCCTGCAATTTCATGGTATTCTCCCTGCCTTCCTTGAATATCTCTAAGGTCAGTCAGGAAATTAATGAATCTTATTATTTCTTGTGTAACTAGACCTTCAAGTGTGTGTGTGATCACTTGGCTGATTGTTGGTTTTGCTAACCCAGAGCCATCTGCATTTACACTGTTCCATTTTTCCTGTCGCCAAGTATTGAAGGGTCACGGAGACTTTCGTCTCAGACAATTTCACTTCATCATGCGCAGTTCGTGATCTCATTTCTCACCAAATCTTCAGCAAACATTTTAAAATATTTAGTCAAAACTACCTTTTCCTTAACTTTCCATCACTGATCACTGTATTCACTGGAAAGCTTCTCCATGGTAAAAAATTCCTTAGTTGACAGATAGACACCAGTTGTTTATACTGTCACTGATTCACCTCTTGTGAACATTTCATAACTCAATAAAAAGGCCCTGAACCACTAGCAGATTTGCTACACTTGTGATGCATTCACTGCTTTAGGAGTGTTTCACAAGCTTTATAATTAACTTGTGAATGTTCACAAGAGTGTGAAGGTTTGTTTGGCATTGCGAATTCACAGGACCCCTTGTGAATGTTCACAGCTTATGATGAAAATGGGCCCTGATGGTAGTGTTAGTATTTAATAATAAAGGAAAAAGTTATCACTTATTGAAGTGATTAAAATATAAGTACTGTAGAGTCTGAATCTTTGTAATTGTGTACTCATCTTTCCAATTTTATAGCCTAATTTTTCTCCTTCCCTCTGCCCCTGCTTAGTGCTGTTGATCATAGCATAAATGCTTACTTGAATTTAAGTCAGGCAAAACCTGCAGTTGAAACTGTGATAAAAGTTGCAATATTTAGGGTACTATTGTACTCTGTATTTCATTGGTACAGTAAAGTTTATTTTATATGATGCATTAATGTAAGTAGCAAGCACACACATAAACAAGGGGTTATTTTAACTGTACAATAGTTATACTGTAAAGCTAATTTGACAAGGAAACCTCTCAGGTTAGTTTTGCATATCCACTGAATTGATCAAAAGAATGAATGCAATTAACCTGTTCATATTCTTATCTTTTCAGCACTAAACACAGTGCCAGTGGTCCATGTTGGCAAGTTGGGACATAGATATATGCTTGAAGAGGTATACTGCAAACCATCATGTATAAATGGAGTACCTGAAGTTGCACCCATGCCAACCTCCTCATGTGCTGGGGCATCTGAATGCAAGATGCCACCCAAAATCAATCTTTCAATTCCTGTGAGCTCCCCATCATCTTCACAATTGGCAGAGCAGTCAGCATCAACCCAAAGCCCTCACACAGTGTCTTCCCATTTTAAATGTGGTGCTACATCTGGCCAGCACAAACATCATCAGCCAACAGAATTCTCCAGATACTCTTGTCATGAGGAATATATGGAAATGTACAGAAAAGAACATGAATTAAGTATGAAAATTAAAGAAGAGCAGTTGAGAGAGTTACAGATTAGTAGGAAACTTAAAGAAGGAAAGTTCAGAGAGTTACAGGCTAATCTGAATCTTAGGAAACAACAGTTGAGAGAGTGTGAAACTTTTAGGAAACTTAAAGAACAACAGTTGAGTGAATGTGTGACTACTAGGAAATGTGAAGAACTAACATTGGAGGAGCTGCAGGGTAACATAAAGCATAGTGATGAACAGTTGAGAAAGTTAAAGACTCACAAAACTTAAAGCTCAGTGAGAGTGTTACTGATGAGTAGGAGAGTTAAAGAATAGTTGAGAGATAGATACTGAGAATATAGCCCAAGAAAAAAATAATGTGAAGAATCTACAAATACAGAGTGTAGTAGCAAAGGGAGTTTTAAAAAGTTGTTAATTGTGTTGTGAGGGCAGCCTTTATCAAACTAAAAATGTGCAAATACAATACTAACAAATCCTCACCAGCTTGCGTATGTGTGGCTTCCTCTTGAGCATAAAGGGTGACAGTTACAGTATGTTGGTTAGTCATATTCAGAAGCTGAGATTTATGCTTATAGTGTAAGGCTCAAATCCTTGCAACCCCCTCGCTGACACTGTAGCAATAACAGCATCTTAAAGTTTGCCAGGGTTAGGCTCCTCCCAACACCCCACTAATACCCAGTCCCTTGAATCTGCTGATGTATTTTATTGATTTATTCGTTCTCTTTTATAGATTGATTGCTATTTTATGGTTTATTCCTACTGTTGTGTAGATTTATTTTTATTATATTAGTTGCCTATTTGATCGGTTTATTCCTATCATTTTAGTGGTTTATTCCTGCTGTTTTATTGGTTTATTCATGCTTTTTTATGTTTTTTCCCTGCTGGTTTATTGGTTTATTCCTGCTATGTTATTGGTCTATTCCCACTATTTTATTGGTTTATTCCTGCTGTTTTATGGTTTACTCTCAATATTGGTAAATTTTATTGATTTTACAAAACTTGTAGTAGTGAGGAGGTTATTGAAGGGTATATTTATCCTAACCAGTGCAAAGTCTCCTTGAAGCTGAGAACAGTATTTTGCCTGAGGACAGCACAGATATACAGTAGAGGACATCACCAGATTCAAGGGGTTAAAGCTCTGAATGCTGTATGGATTGCTTGTAAATTTACTCTGTTGTATACATATTGGAGCATCTGAATTCATTGTATTATGCATAACATGGAGCCTAATGAACAGCTTGAAAATAAGTGAGGAAGTGTATTTTTGTGTACTATTTGATTTACAAATAAGAAAAACAGTCAGAGAAAAATTAAAGTGATCATGTGAGACGTGGACAGTTGCCAGGGTAAGAGACTGAACCTCACCATAATCAGACCAAGACAGGAGGAGTACTTGCTGTACATAATAAAAATCACTACACAAGTAAAACCAATTGTAAAAACCATCCAAAATAAAAGATAATCCTGACCATAATGCCTATCTCTTGGACCTGTTCCTAAAAAATAACCCAGATTATTACAGGGTAGAAGTACTGTCACCACTTGGATCCTCCAGCCACAATATCGTCAAAGCCACCCCAAACCTCCCAGTTCTGAACTTGTCACAGTGACCAGATGGCACTTTCATAGGGCAGACTGAGATGGATTTAGAAATGATTTTATTATTTTTTTTTTGTAATGCTAGGAGGAAGGAACCAAAGGCCAGCAGCCTGCAAACTGTTCCTCTCAAGAAAAAACAAAAACAATACAAAACAGCCAAATTCAAGATCCGATCATTTCGAGATGCCTGGACACACTGCGTTTGAAAGACTGGATGTCATAGGAAGTAGGATATACAGACAGAAGGAGACAGTTCCAGAGTTGATCTGTTGCATAAATGAAGGACTAGGAGTAATGGTTAACTCGTGCATTAGAGAGTTGAACAGTAAAGAGATGAGAGTTCGTTGCTAGATGGGTGCTACGTGCTTGTCATAGAGGTGGAGGGATGCAAGCAGACAGCTCAGAGGGGCAGTGACCATTCAAGTAGCGATAGAAAAGAGATAAAGATGCAACAGTGTGGTGAAGAGACAGAGGTTGAAGGGAGCTAGTAAGAGGAGGAGAGTTAATGAGATGAAAAGCCTTTGACTTCACCCTATTGAGAAGAGCTGTATGTGGGGAGCCTCCCCACACATGAGAGTTGTACTCTACACAGGGGCGAATAAAATCTGTATATAAAGTCAACAACTGTGCAGGGGTAAAGAAGGTACAGAGTTGGCTTAGCACACCTAATCTCTTGGAAGCAGATTTTACAAAAGATGTAATATGATCTTTCCAAGATAGGTCTGAAGTGAATGAAACCCGAAGCATGTTCAAGGATGTTGCAGGATTTAGCTGGATATTATTAAACATTAGTGGGTATTCCTGTGGAAGGTTTTGCCTGGTTGATAGGTGTAAGAACTGAGTCTTTGATTCATTAAAAAGAACAAGATTAGTTTTATCCCAGTCAGAGATATGAGCCAAGTCAGACATTAGGTGTGCCATAGCCTCCTCCCGTGCTTGTTGAAGTAACTGCTGAGATGGATGTTGCTGGAACTGAATGGAAAGGTGAAGGGTGGAGTCATCAGTGTACGAGTAGATATGGTTAGATATACAGCCTAGAAGGTCATTGATGAATAAAAGGAAGAGAGTTGGTGATAGGACAGAGCCCTGAGGAACACCACTGTTGAAAGATCTAGGAGAAGAACAATGGCCGTCTACAACAGCAGCTATAGAACGTCCAGAAAGAAAGCTATAGATGAAAGCACAGATAAAAAGATAGAAGCCGTAAGAGGGCAGTTTGGAATTTCTTGCTGATATCCCACGGCAGTCTTTGTTCTCTACAGGCGTCTTTGCTACCCAATCTGGTATCAGTGACTTTTACTTGCCTACTAAAAGACTGAACTCCCCAAAATAGTTTGAGCGCAATGGGGTGCTTTCAAAGCTAGTATTCCGCTAGATGGTTCTTTGATTTGGACAAACACATTCCCCGCGCTGTTTAAAAAGCATATTTTTCTTTGTTAAATATCTGCACTGTTGTGTGAAACTATGAATCGTAGTAATGTCATATATCGTAATATAAATAATACAAATAGAACACATATATGTAATGTAGAGTGAATTGTTTATATTTATCGCCAGGAGACGGGCCTGACGTCGAGTCCGGGAGGGACTCGGAGTGGTTTCACCAGCAGGTAAGTCACGCCCTGGTGTTCGGGGCAACTCCCGGGGTGACTGGGGACCCAGGGCACAGGAACCGGGGTGGCTGGACTGCGGCAATGGCTGGAGGGCAGCGACGCCATCAGGATCGCCGTGTGGGAACTTTGGGCTGGAGGAGTGGTGGACCGGTCTGGTCGTCGGGTGCCATGTTTCCTAGGACTCTGCCTCTGCTGCTGCTCACACGGTTGGAGTCGCAGGGAACCAAGACCTCGGGTGAGGCCTTGCCACGGCTTGGGGGACTGGTCATCTCGGGCTAAAGGATCTCCTGTGGAAGAGAAGCGGATGATGGCCGGCTCAAACTCTGGCCTGACGCGACTAGTGGCCAACGCCGTAGCGGCACAGGAGTCTGCAGCTTCAGGGCAGCTAATGGCCTGCTCTGCCTCTGGCTGGACGTCACTAGAGGCCAATGTCGTGGTGGCACAGGGGGTTGTAGCTCTGGTGCGGCTAGGGGCTTGTACTGTGGAGCAAAGAGGACTAGCAGCAGAGGGGCGGAAAATGGCTGATCCTGCCTCAAACCCAGCACGGCTTGTAGCTGACACTGCGGCGCTGCTCTGGGGGGCACAACTACAGGATACGGACGGCTGTTGGCCTGTCCTGCTGGACCGACACGACTTACGGACTGTGTCGCGGTCCTGTAGCGGGGATGCAACTGGGGAACGGACTGAGGCTGGTTCTGCCCCGTACCTGGTATGACAATAGCCAATACCGCAGTGTTGCATGGAGTTGTAAACTCCACCCCTTACCTGGCGAGTGAATTTCTGGCCGAAGACTAGGTGACGACGACTGCTACCTTTCCAGGGCATCGGTTGGGAGTAAGAGGGGCGCCGGGGAAAGGTACAGGTGTGCTGTTCTTGTTTGGAGCCACTCGGTGTTAGCGGCGGGCCCCCGGTAGTACTTGGGGGGTTGGGGGTTCTGGCTCCAGCCGTCACATCATCTGCGGCTCCTGTCTGTATTTCAACGACATTACCACCTCATCACTTCTGTTTGTTTCTCCCTCTAGCTTCTTTGTTTCTTTGTCCTCCACCTCAGGAATCACTTTCACTGTGAATTTCGTCATTGGAGAGGCCATGGGACAACATATGTTTATTGGCCAGGTTACTGCTAACAGGTGAATAGCCGAGTGTGGGGGGAGGGGGGGTCATGTGGGACCAGGCAGTATCCCCGCTTGACAGCTGGTAGAGGAAGGTCTCCCACATATGCCTACCAAAAATCACCCGTGAATCTTGAAAAATGTGCAAACGACAGGCCTTGCAACTGACTGATGTATGATGCACGTCAGTGGGTCTGTCCGAAGAAAAAAGTAGTGATGTGCATCGTACGTCGGTGGGGCTTTGTGGGTTAAGAACCAAACTTGCACTAAATGTAGCAGAAATGAAATAATATAGGACCATTGAAAGGGTGGGATGCCATCACAAGCCATCAATGATATTTTAATTTCCATTTATGATAAATATAAACAATTCACTCTACGTTATATATATGTGTTCTATTTGTATTATTTATACTACTTTACATGACATTACTATGATTCACAGTTTCACACAACAGTGTAGATATTTAACAAAGAAAAATATGGTTTTAAACAGCACGGGGAATTTGTTTGTCCAAATCGAAGAGCCATCTAGCAGAATACTAGGCTTTTCAGAAGCACCGCATTGTGCCGGAGCAATGACCCAAAAGTCCCTAGCATATAACTTTTACTTAAAAAACATCAGAATCCCTCAATCAATTAAAATTGCTAGAAACCACGCAAATCAGTAATATATATCGCTAAATCAAACTTTCATCACAACCAAGCATCCTAACTATTAAATAATCTTAATGGCAATAGATTTTTCTGGTCACCTTTCAGTTCTTTCGACAATAACTTCAACAAGTCATCACCCATTCCTCCCACTAAAATCTTCAGTTTTTTCTTTTTTTCTTTTTTCAGTGAAGAAGGAACCAAAGGCCAGGTCTGTTTATCTATCTGTCTATCTATATATCTATCTATTTATCTATAGTCAGATACCATAATCCCTAAGGGGTGGCCATTTGTTCTTGAGGTAGTCGTTTTACAGTGAGGGGCACTAACACTCGACAAAACCACTTTTTGACACATAGAGAACACGTATAGGTTGGATATGTGGTTATCACCCGGCGTTGTAAATGGTTTCTTGGCTTACAAGAAACCATTAGGCATGTCGCTCAATGTAAAACCACCTGAAAAGGAAAGAAGAGTGATAAAAAGTGAAAGGCAAAACCTCGACACACGGCGAAATACCGAAGATCCATGTCAACCTTACCTGGGCAAGACACCCATCCCAGGAGGAGATAACCAGGGAGCAGAAATGAGCGACGTGGGCTCCATACCTGACGGGCACACCTGCGTCTCTCCCGCGCACCCCTCTCACACTCAGGTAATCAGCTGCCTAGGTTACAGTCACAGTGAATTACATCTCCACCGGACCAGACGTTGCCAGGTTCAGGGTGGGGTTACTTTTAGCCCCAGACAGCACCCTGGAGTCGTCCACCAGCCACCCACTTGCCGCTTCCCTCCCTCAGCCATACTGGGTGACAGCCACCTTGCCGCCCTCGCTATAACTCCACAAAAGGAGGACAAGTGACGGCCACCTTGCCGCCCTCACTCACACCGGGTTACGGCCACCTTGCTGCACATGGGGAGGAGACGGACACCAGCCGCCCGCTCTAGCTCCATAAAAGGAGGTATAATGACAGCCACCTTGCTGCACTCACTCACACCGGGTGACGGCCACCTTGCCACACACGGGAAAGAGACAGACACTAGCTGCCCTCGCTCTAACTCCACAAAAGGAGGAATGGTGACGGCCACCTCGCCGCACCTAGGAGACGGCCACCTTGCCACTCCACTAAAAGACCAAAAAGAAAGGGTCACGGCAAGTGCCCTCTCCCTCTGTCCCCACAGGGACACCCTTCCCCTCGACCAGCAGTTGGAGGATGCCTGGCAAGGACCCCTGGTGTCTGGTGTCTTAGCCTTCTCCCTTGACCCCCGGCAGCCCCAGCCTCTGTCAGACTCTGCCACCCCAAGCAGCGAGACCAAAGCCCCAGGACCAGCTGAGGTATCCCCAGGACCCTGAGGCGAGACCTCCCTAGCCCCACGCAACGACCTCTTCACCAGCAGGGTAAGTGCAGGCCAGTGCGCCTACTCTCCCTGTTTGGGCCCAGCCCCTAGGCCCAAGCCCCGTGCTCTAGCGGAAGGGCACATCTCCTCCCACAGCCCTTTCACCACTCCCGGACGAGACGACGACGGGTCGGCCTCCTGTGGCAGGCCCCGGAAGTCCAGATGATCCCAGGGCCCCCTGACGCAGGACGCTGACCTGGGCCCTCCACTACTACTAGGCCTCACACTGCAGCCAGCCTCAGTCACACCCTTCTGTTGCCAAGTCCTCCAGCCCTGTCTATCTGTGTGTGACATTATTTCCTTGTAAAGTGTGCCATACATATTGTAACAGTATCGTAATTTGTGGTACTATACGTGTAAGGTTGTTGCCCTGAGTTTTATGCCCTGTTCCCACTGAATGCCTTAAAAGAGCCCAGCCCGGTCTAGAAAGAGAACCTCGCTCCAGGCTCCATGTCCATGGGATGAGAAGTCGCACCCTTAAACACACACCATAACAAAAAGTGACAGAAAAGATGAGAGAAATAGGAGGAGAAGAGGACAGGCACAGAAAAAAAATGACAGAGGTGAAGGAAGAAGTAGGCAGCTCTACATCAAGTGAGTGGATGATGGTCACCACCACCCACCATGATCTTCAGGTGGTAACATTGTAAATGACCAGCATGGAAAAGCAAACATCCTTGTTTGTACGTTTGCCGGAAATTTTACTATAGAGGAAGTCAGTCAGAACATCCTTGCACTAAAACTTGACTTTCCCAAAATTACTGCACCTAAGATACAGGCTAGATATGTAAAACCAATTTTATACAGTTTACCAACCAACAAAGCTCCAGGTCTAGATGGAATTCCTCCAATCGTTTTGAAAGTGTCCCCCAGAACTTGCTCCATTTCTAGCTAAATTTTCAGACTATGCCTCCATACTTCTTCATTCCCTAATTCTTGGAAAGAAGCCAATATCCACCTAATGCCAAAGAAAGGAAGTTCCTCTGACACCTCTGATTACAGACCAATTACTATCACATCTCTTGGTAAAGTATTTGAGAATGTAATTAATAAGCACATTGTTAAACATCTTGAATCCAACAACTTAAAGTGACAGACAGTATGGTTTTTTGCCACGAAAGATCTACTGTTGATGTACTCAGTTTCCTGATTCATACCATCCATCCATCCTTCAGTCAGTTGACCAACATGGAGAAACCCATACAGTAGCCCTTCACATTTCTGAAGCTTTTGACAGTGTGTGGCACCGTTCCCTGTTGTACAAACTCCCTTGCTATGGCCTACCTTCTCTTGTTCCTCTGATTTCCTTATATCTCAGTGAAACAAAGGAGTTAAAGTAGATGATATATGTTCCAATTTCCACTCGATTAATGCAGGCGTGCCACAAAGGATCAGTCTTGGCTCCAACCCTATTCTGATCTCTTGTCTGCCACTCATAATCCCATTCACTTACATGCATATGACTCAGCACTTCACAGTTCCCTCAAACACTCCTTCACAAAGTTTAATATTTCTTGACTCACAGCTCAGTACAATAATCTCAATAAACCAAGACTTATCTAAGATCACTCAATGGGAACAAAACAACATTGTCTCATTTAACACTAGGAAAATCCAATACAGGTATACCCTGATATACAATTCCCCGGCTTAACCCGAGCTGTCCCTACGATGTATGGGTACGTCGCAACGTTTTGTCACAGCTAGACCCATCAACATACCAGTACATTGCGCAACTGCAAGGTTTATAATCTGCACAATTTTCAAGTTTGACGGGTGATTTTTGGTAGGCATATGTGGGAGACCCTCTATCTCCTACCAAGTGGGGTTACTGCCTGGCCCACCTGACCCCTCTTCCCTCACTCCCCCCACACTCGGCAATTCACCTGTTAGCAGTGACTATCTATCTTTCTATCTATCTATTGCCAGACGCCTTAATCCCTCACGGGGTGGCCACAAACAAATCGCCTCCATGTCACTCTGTCCCCTGCCATTTCACTACCACGCTCCCAACTCACACCCCCCTCTCTCATATACCTCTCCACTCCATCCCTCCATCTCATCCTCAGCCTCCCCCTCCCTCTAACTCCCTCCACTTGACTCACATACACTCTCCTCGTCAGTCTTTCACTCTCCATCCTCTCCACATGCCCAAACCACCTTAACGTGTTTCTCCTAACGCTTCCCATCACGTTAGCAGTGACCGCCAGCAAAGACATGTCGCGCCACAGTCTCTCCAATGACGAAATTCACGGTGAAAGTGATTCCTGAGGAGGAGGACAAAGAAATAAAGAAGCTAGAGCGAGAAACAAACAGAAGTGATGAGGGGGTAATGTCGTAAAGGAAGGTGCCATGTTATGCTACGTATTTGTGGGCCGGTTTCTCGTCCCTCAAACACGCAGGCTACAGCGGGTCCCTATTGTCGACCAGGTCGGCAATTCTTAGGGAAAGGACTGGACACAAAAACATGGCAGTAACTGTTACACACATGTATTACAAAGAT
>JAGKTI010020133.1:0-16542 GCA_018397915.1 Birgus latro | reverse complement strand
ATTTGTAGTTCAACTTTCAATCTTACCCACACAATTCTTGAGCCAACAGATCCATCCTCTCTTATTTTCTCTTTCCATCTCTTGCACACAACAATACACACTCCTTCTTTTGCCCTCTCATTCTCACCCACTCCCGGTCATATACCCCATCCATACTCTAATTCTCTCACATTCTCACCCCTTCATTTAGTTTCAGTTAATCCACATACATCCACTTTTTCACCCTCATTCCCCATCCTCATGCATTATGTTCTAGTTACCCCTCTCATTCTCCATTTTCTCCACATGAGAAGAGCATCTCAGGGTACCTCGCCTAACATTCCAGCACATCCACATTAACACAAGAACACCCCTTAACTTCCTCATTTGTGTCTGTCAGTTTCTCCGTGTAACTCTATTCATAATACTCACTTCAGAAGTGAAAGAAGTAGTGTGACATGAAACGTAAAGAATATTAAAAAGTGAAAACTATGTTTAGAAGGAGACTAGAGAAAGAGACGAAAAAATGGAACTGATGATTTAAGTACAGTATAATAGAATTCTGTTGTAAAGATACTGAGACCGAGCTAAGAGAGAGAGAATTATGACACGGAAATATACCAGGGAAGGAAAACAAAACAAAAAGTAAATGAAACTAACGATTTGCATGAGAGATGTTGCTTCAAAATTGGAAAGGATGTGAAAGGCATATTATGATGAATAGTAAAAAATAATAAAATATATAAATAAACGATAATTTTAATACGAGACGCTGATAAGAAGTGAGAACTGAACCAGAGAAATAAGAGATGATGAAAATATAGTGAGAAGAGGTTAAAACCACGAATATAAATCATACAAATAAGACATGAGAGAGAAATGTTGTAGCGTTAAGTGATGAAAAATGTATTGTAAAAAGGAGGGTAAACAAACAGAAAAAAATATCTGATGACCTGGATACGATAATAACGTTACGAAGAATGCACACAAATGATAGAGGAAAGAGGAATTATACGTGATGACATAAATACTGCTGAAGAAGCACAAAGGAGGGGGGAAAGTATTTTGATGATAAAAACATTAGATAACACTAAAAGGAAATGAGGCAAAGAAATGAGAGAGGAAAGACACACAGACGACAAATTATCAGTTGATGGGAGAGCCTAAAGAGTAGGACTAGAGCTAAATGAAATAGAATAAGAATACAAGACTCTGTCACAAAAGACTTGAGACAGTGAGGCAGAGAGAGGAGATGACGTGATGAAATATACTGTATTTTGGTGAAGAAGATTTAATTTTTGAAACTAGAAATAAAAGCAGCATATTTTTACAAAGAAATGAGACACAGTACTGAAAAAGAAATAATTATGCTTAAACTATATCAACACAGGCTCCAATGACACTTTTAGCGCCTGACGTTAGCTGCAATAAATGCAAGAGCTGTCAGGTGCAGAGAGGAAATCTAAGCGAGGCTAAGAAAATTTATAAACAAACACATGATTGGATACGTCATTATGCAGCTATAAAGATAAGAGAGAAGGAAATGAGACAGAGGACAAAGAAAGGTAAAACGTGAAATTGTGTGTGAAGAACGAAGCAAAAAATAGGAACACAGAACAGGAACTTGGGATAGTTAGGAAAAAAAAAAGGCAAACTAAAAGAGACACGTCAAAATATACTGATGATACAGGATAAAGGCTAAGAGAAATTAGCAGAAATGAGTGTCTGATTGCACAATACAACTACAAAGCGAATGGTCACAGAAAATGTAGCAGACTCGGAAAACTGACGGTAATGAGTGTCCACAGAAAAATTAAAATGAGACAAATGCCACAGAGAAACAGGGCAGAGAAAATGTCAGCTAAACACGAAAGGAAAAAGCAAAGCAAGAAAGCTAGAGAGAGTGAGAGAGAGAGAGAGAGGAACAAACAGACAAATGCGACACGGACTATAGAGAACAGGAAATAACTCGCTCACATCCAGAGATATTTAACACTAACTCCATCACTGCTACAGATCTCACCAAGCTGATAAAATCGTCTTGCAGCATCAACATTGTACCCGTCTGAAAGTTGCAAAAATATAATTGTCTGGCGCGAGAATAAAATAGACCGCCGTTAACAAGAACAGAATACGGCGACATCGTATTGAAAGGGTTAATGGGTAGCTTGATGATCTTACCTCTTCAGTACCACGGGTCTGCACTAAGCTGGATAAAATCATCTGACTATCAAGGAAAAGGTTCAAAAGACATCGTACTGGAGGGTTTAAAACAGGGTTGGAAATAATCGCTGATAAACAAGTCGATTTTTTAACAATCGGATTTTTATTTAAATCGATTTTTTTTTATGAAGACTTTCTTGTAATAACCGCTGCCAGTGTTAAGTGAAAATATATTTTGGTGTCAATTTGGGGAATTCTATCAAAAGAGTACCATACTGGGTCTACTTTCCTCCCACTTGTTGCAGTGCATCCATTAGGCATGATTATAAATCAAAGTTCAAATAAGTAAACTTACAAAATAATAGTATGAATGGGAAGTGAGAGTAAGTAAATCCACCACAGGCTAGCGGCATGGGGGAAGTTACTAATGCTGCTGCATCACTGTGTGTCAGATACTGATGAAAGTAGCCAACTTGTCTTTTATATTTTGTCAAATTTGCATCATAATCATTAGATTGAATTAATGTACTGTGTATTCAAAGAAGAGTTGAATTCGTATGTCAACACTGAACATAATGTAAGACGGTGGATTTTGGTGAGAGAAACGCCATTCTCTGGTAGCCATTTAAGGAGTTTATTGTGAGCTGTTACACCACAGTGTTCCCCTCGTGAGTGTCAGCCCGGGACTGACTGACATCTGCTAGCCTCTTCATGGGAAACACATTTGACTCAGCGCTTTTAAGATCTAGCAGTGGGGATATACAGGGGGGAGGGAATATTGGCTAGCAGATGTAAGTCAGTCCTGTGCTGCCACTCATGATGGGAACAATGTGGTGTAACAGCTCACAATAAACTCCTTAAATAGCTATCAGAGAAACACCGTTCTCTGGTAGTTATTTAAGGAGTTTATTGTGAGCTGTTACACCACAGTACTCCCCTTGTGAGTGGCAGCCAGGGACTGACTTACATCTGCTAGCCTCGTATCCCACCGCTGCCACCAAATGTAAGACTGTGGATGGACTTTGGCGAGAGAAACACTGTTCTCTGGTAGCTATTTAAGGAGGTTATTGTGAGCTGTTACATCACACACATTTATTGTTATTATCAACAAAAGAGCCTTCTTTCCTTATGTTTAACGTTTGAATATTTGCCTTGTAACAGAAAGCAGTGGCTCACTGGTGCCCGACTTGATACGGATCAGTACAAGAAGAGTACAGGACAGGCAGACTTGATGTATCTGTACAATACACCTCGATCACGAATTCTATCTTCTTCCTTTTTACTGTATGTATAGAAAAAAAAGGAATGATGTGAATATGACACAAAATTACAACACAGACAGCTACTAAGGAAAGTGAAGATGTATTTCCTTGAAGAACACGACAGTTCAAACAGAAAACAAAAATATATGAGCAGAAACAATACACTGTGAATTTAGCAGAGGTATAAGACAGAAGCATTAGTGAATTAAGTAAAGATATGTAATGCCACAATACTCAGATGCACTGAAAAGTAAAAGGAAGTAAAAAAGACAATGAAGAGAAAGACAGAAATGACACAGGACAAAATCAGACAAAGAAATATCAGATTTTTTTTTTTTTTGATATAGAAAAGAATGAAACAACTGTTTACTTCAAAATTTATTGTTTCCAGATCAGATCGACCAAGAATGGAAGAAAATTCAAGATTCGGTTATTCGAAGATGCTTTAATACATTGCTTTTAAGGGACGCATGGGGTAAAACACAGTGACCAACTCGATAGTTTTCGAATTCTTAGGTAGTGTATCCAGTGAAAGCAGGAATATCTGTGTCATCTCCCAAAGCGTCAACACTGTTAAGTTTTACCTTATTTATTTATTTATTTATTTATTTATTTTTGATAGTAGCATGGCTGTGAGTGAGCATTTAAATGTTCCACGCTGTGCTGAAAGGCAAACAGTGTAAACAAATCGAAAAGGATTTTTTTCCATTAATTGTTTGCACAAATTTACATTTTCTTTACATCTGCACGACCGACAACTCACCCCTCTAGTTGAAGGCACGTGGTGTGGTGTGGGGAAGGTGGGTAACCAGTCAGTGTCAGGCATTCTGCAAAGTGCTCAGGCATGCTTATCGTGACTTAATGATGCTTTTACCACATCACCGGATCAGAATCGTGTCTGCTGCACCACTGAAGGAACAGAACCCCTTTACAATGGAGCACTGTTTCAGTGATGCCCAAGTGAATAGACTCTTCAATCCCCATTACCTTAAAAGCGTTCTAGTGCTGAGTGCCTTGAAATGGGAAAGACGCGGAAAGCTCAACATCTGTGTATATAAAAGAGCCGTTTGTTTGTTTGACTGTCCTTCAGTCACGCCCAAACTAAGGGCCAGTGACCCCCAGAACCATATATACTCTGAATCAGGGTGATCCAAGGATGGTTTTAGGGGGTCAAAATTCAGATCTGAGTCATTTAAGGTCACAGGTAATGTTCGCCTTTATAGCTTGGGTAACGCCGGGTACCCCTGCAGCCCAATTTTTGGCATGGAGACTCACATGACCTCCAGTTCGGACATGGGCTATGTGAGGTTGACCTCCGAGGTCATGTGAGGTCACTGGTCAGGGGTCATTTGAGGTCACCGATAATACAAGATTGAATGACGACCCAGCAGCCCAATTTTTCGCATGGAGACTCACATGATCTCTAGTTCGAACATAGGCTATGTGAAGTTGACGTTCAAGGTCATTTGAGGTCGCCGGTAATACACGCTCAAACGACTTGACTCAGCGGCCCAATATTTGGCATGGAGACTCACATTACCTTCAATTCAGACATAGGCTATGTGAGGTTGACTTCTGAGGTCATTTGAGGTTACCAGTAATAGTAAACAAGTACACACGAATACTGTGCATTAGTCTGCGAAAGCTGAAATAGAAAATTCCTGGACCTCTTATAATACCTGTTCAAAAGCATAAGAGGTACTTGGTTTTTATGGAGTAGAAAGAAAGCTTGAACTAGAACAAATAGGATTAGAGTGTTCGCCTTTTTGGCCCAGGCAATGCCTGATATCCCGGCTAGTATTAGATACAACACCCAGATACATCTGTCATATTAACGACACCACACCATTACTGCAAGGATCTCCAGGCTAACGTCAATTTTTACACTCGTTTTCTCAAAACCATATTTTTTTCTGCATGACATGAAACTCTAAACTGATTGCTCAGCCATTTTCTGCTTTAATTCAGTGATCTTGGTGTCATAAGCTGATGATGGAAAATATTTCTTACACTTATGTTAGTACTTATTTGTGTCTTGTATTTGTCTACTAAAGTCTCCTACAACAGTAATAGTAGTAGTTGTTGTTGTTGATGATGCTGTAACCCTAAGGTCATCTAAAATGTGAACCTTGTAGAATGCAAACTGAAGTTGGCCCTGTCCTGTAGTCCACCATCTTCTGTTCAGGGGATATGGAGGGAGTTGAGGGGCACTTGCATAACCAAGCATTGGAGCCACCCAGCTCTGCCAGTGCCACAACACGAAGGCGCCCCAGGTCAGCACCTAGTCGCATACATAGTGCATAATTTTCAGGTCCTTGTGGAAGCTTTATTACTTAAATATAATTAAAAAAAACAAATACCACCCAAATATTACTTTGGGAAGCAAAAAAAAAACAAACTTTTGAAATCTCTTACTGTTACAGTATAGTTTTTTATTATTATGTTTAAAATTGCAAAGAATACAAATTTATTTATTCAGAGTATTATTTCTCTCATTATAAACTGTTATCATGCAGAATGGTATTCTGGAAATCATAAAATTTTATGTCCAAAAAATGAACGAGTCACTGTGCACGTCCACCCCAGAATGATCACAGGCACGGGAAAAGACAGATGGACGAAAATCATACTAGAACTGATAGCTGCATACACAGAAGACTGAGGTGACCGGATATAAGTGAAACGAAGACAAAAGGAAAGTTAGAAAGAGTCAGAGAAATGAAACAGGAAAGTATCAGGAAAATGGTAAATGTGTGAGTCTACTGTACATTATAATATAAGGAGTTACTTAACCACCATCCACTGGGTGATGTCTATACATGTCACAATCTGGCTTCCACGGGGCCTCTGGGTAGCTGCTATACACGCAGGTGTCTTCCCGCCACCGTTTATATCTGCAATCATTTTCTCTCGTCACCATAGGGTAGGGAGGTACCCAAGGTACCCCATGGACACACAGTTCAGTTTTGTACACGGCATTGTCACAGTGAGGAGTGATGTCTTCCTCAGCCTTCTTGTCTGATTCCGTCACCTCATCTGTTGGGCCGATTACATCATCGACCCCTGCCAAAGGTCAGCCCTTAATGCTACAGAAAGGGCTTATTGACAGTGCCATAGGTCGTGTCCTGGAGGAAGCTGTGTCTTCCCTTAGTATGAGCGGTGATACATCCTTGGAAGCAAGGGAAAGCTACCATGTGGGAAACTGTACAAAGTGAACAGGTGTCCACATTTTTTTTTGGGGGGGGTTATGAAATAATTGATAATGATTTTTTTTAATGATAATAATGATGCAATGCCTGAGAATATCTTGAGTAACCCTACCTGATATATGAAAGAAAAGCACAAGTGCAGGTAAGAAAATGACTTTATTGGGTAAACTACATTTTTTTTTTTTACTTTTGAAATATTTGTGAAGATGTGATATGAAGCTGGTTTGTCAGCTGAAGTACAAGTATTATGTGTAGAACATAAGTAATATTTTCACTGTGCCTGAGAATAGTACAAAAAAGCCAAAATTTATGTACACGTTAATACCATATATTCAGCCATACTGGGTGCAATATGCTGAGCAATTTTTTTTTTTTTTCAAGTGCAATAAACCTTAACTGTGGTATGAAGTACAGTATAAGTGCTGTTGAACATAAGTTGTAGGGTAAATATTATAACTGATGCCTGAAAACAATAAAGAAAAGCATAATACAGCTTAAGTTTTCCCACACACCTGTGGGGCATAGTGGCACTCTGTTACGGCAGGAAAACCAATGGCGAGCCACGTGGACAGAGTGGTGACTCATTCTTATGACGGTATGTAAGGAAAGGGGGAATGAAGAGTGGAAAAGTTTAGGTGTTTGCAAAGGAAGTTTGGCCAGTGTTACAATCACTACTCTGGTCAGTGCTGCCAACGCTAGCAAGGCTCGCCAAGGCTGGTGCCAGCAGCATGTTCTCGGAGACTTCCAGTCAAAACACCGTAAACCACACATCTTCTACTCATCGTTACTCATCAACGGAACAACCTGAAGACCTGGGGATGGTTTCATTTGCAAGAAGGAGAGTTGATGGGTAATATGGTTTTTAAATTATTTTTCTGTTATACTTTTCCAGATATTAGGGTTTGAAAAGGAGCTCTTTTGCCAAAACTGCCTGTATTGAGAGCACACCAAGCTCAAAAGTAACCCAGCATTCAAGGGTTAAAACGTGATGAGAAAAAAAGAACAAGAAAAAGGGAATAACCACAAAGAGGTAGAGAAATGCGACTCAGAAGCATTAGGAAAGGGTGAGGATTGTCACAACACTCTAGCAAGTGGATGAGGCAATGAAAATGGGAGCAGAAAAAAAAGATAAAGAAAAGCTGAGAAAAGACAGAAAAGCATTAGGAAGGCATGAGAAATGTGGACCCATGTCATACTACTCAGACTTACTGGACAACGATGCTAAAAGACAGTGCGAAGAAAGCACAGAAGAGAGAGGCATAGAGACAAGACATGGAGTCATCAGGAAATGTGTGAAATGTGCATCTGAGTCACATTACTGTCGCTAAACAATGATGGAGCTAAAATGGTCTGGTAAAGTGAAAAAAGAGAAGTGAGAGACAAAAACGAGACAGAATCACCAGAGAAGTCTGAGAATATCATGCTTCCATGTCACAACATTCGTACGTGCTGAAATAAGGGCACTGGGAAATGGGAAATACAATGAGATAGCAGAAAAAAGTCAGACAGAGAAATGAGAGACAAATATCTGGAAAGATGAACCGTGTTTTTCTGTGCCACAGTACCTGGACATAAAAAAAATGAAAAATTGAAAGTTGATTCTCGCAGTCCCTCATTTTGTTTTAATGGACACGATGTAACAAGACATATTTTTATAAAATATAAATTTATTTAGGGGTCGCGCAGTAGGGCGAAAGTTTCAGCATTTCCTAAATCTCTGATGAAAAAGAATACAACTTCTGAACCACTAAATTTTTAGGTATTGGATCGCGTAAGCAAAAGTGTGAAGGAACTGTTAATGCTTACTATGGTAAATTTATGTCTGTTTCCAACCTAAGGGAAGTGTAGGGGATGACTTCTACTAGTGGAGTTTTCACTTTCCGGCCGCCAGGGGGGAAGAGGGTGGGGATCACCTGCTAGGCCTAACTCTTGTAGATGTTATAGCGTGACTGGATTCTTTTTAAAGCTTTCATTGGATATTACATGCCACTCTCATTTTGGCTTGCTACATGCATTATGTGTCATCATAATAACCCGAAGTGTAATGATCATTAGCCTATTTTAAACACTTTCTTCTTGAACTGTGAAACCTCCTAGCACCACAGCTCATGAGACATGATCAATCAGCATAAAACTCGTAGAAACCACACAACATCTCTGCAGCCGTCCTGGAACCGACCTTGTGTCCTGGGTGTGTATGTGCGCATCTTGAGTGTTCAAGCAGAGAAACCTTCATCAGCCGGACAAGCTGACGTAACGTGTATGGGAACCATGTTGTGACACTGCATATTGGTGATTATACCTAATAATTTCTCAAGTCTTTCCGTAAGTGAATGATTATTTTGCATCATACAACGAATTAGAGGAAGTGGGAGCCTCCATACATGCTGGAGCACAGGCAGGATTAGCTGCTTGGTGCTAAACTTCCCTCAAATGGAGAAATTCTCTCTACTTTCCTCCATCTTCACCTGACCCAAAAGATGACTATGGTAGAAGGTGTCCAGCAAGTCGTGATTCAAGGCCATGAATTTAACGAACATGCCTTTATCCACACAAAGAGGATAGACCATTCAATGAAGAACCTCTACGCAAAGTGACAAAACCTATAGAAGAGCTCCAAGAGGCATGGCAGACAGCAGCTGAAAAATGAAGAGGACTTCAGATTGTCGATGAAGAATCTGTTCGACATTGCCCATGAAAGTGCTCTCAACTTCATGAGCATTCCTAAGGACAAGGAATTCCTCAAGGGTGGGTGTGAACTATGACACAGAGGGTCCATGGCAGGCATTGACTTCGCTTTTGTTCAATGGGAGTAGGCTGCCATGCAGAAGAGATTGTAGAATGAAAAGTACAGAGAATGCATCGCTCATCAGGTATCTGAGGCAACCACTACAGGCCAGTTGGAGTCCTCTTCCTCCAGTACTGAAGACACTAAAAAAGCTGAGAGCACTGATGGTGGTGAGCCCAGTACAAGCCCATCGCCTCCCAAATGACTGTGCATGTTGAAGTCGGTCATGAGCTTTGGTGTCACTGCTGCTCTTGACAGAAAGAGTGTCAGTGAGGCAGTGCCATATACATCCTTGCAGAGGAGGTCAAAGGTCTTGGCCACGACCTGTCGAGTATGCAATCAGTTGGTTCAGCATCAAGTGGATTAAAGAGAGACATCGGTCGGTGGCTACTCTTATGGTCAAGGAGAATTGTTCCCATAAAGGTCCATTTGTCGTTCACTGGGATGGTAAGCTGCTTGATGACCTCACAGGCCATGAAACCATAGACCAACTGTCCATTCTCATTTCAATCAAGGACGCTATCCAGCTACTCGATATTCCTAAGATCCCAGTTGGGACTGGAGAGGCCCAGGCTGCAGTTATCCTAGCTGAGCCAGAGCAATGGGGAATCCCACATCAAGTGGTCAGAATGTGTTTCAACACTACGGCTTCTAACATTGGACATCGAACTGGGGCATGTGTGCTTCTTGAGCAGAAACTCGAGAAAGTCTTGTTTTACTCTCCATGTAGGCACTACATCATGGAATTGGCATATAAAGCCACCTTTTGAGCATGTTTTGTTGCCACTTCCGACTCTGAAGTTTCGCTGTTTAAGTGTGTCCGTAATGTTTGGTCACAAATTGATCACACCAAACATGAGCCTGCTGGTGGTGAAAACATCTCAGAGTAAGAAAGAAAAGAGCTGGTAGACTTTGCTCTTGGCATGCTATGGAAGGGAACTGTCAGAGATGATTACAGGGAGTTTTTGGAACTCACCGTCCTGTTTCTTGGCGTCTGAGAGATTGAGGTGAAGAAAATCAGCTGTCATATGCCAGGTCCCAAGCATCATACATGATGGATGCTGAAAGTCGTTTATTCCACCAAAGTCTTGCTCTTTCATAGCCAGTTCAACCTTACCAAGAAGGAGGAAACCTTGAGGGAGCTGACTCTCTTCAGCATTAGCATCTACATAAGGACAAGGTTTACTGTGCCGAATGCCCTGGTGTGTGCCCGTGAGGACCTCCACCTTTTTTAAAAGGCTTCTGCATACTCAAACAAGATCATCGGAGAAGCCGTGGAGATGAAACTCGAGGCTTATCCTTGGTACCTGTCTGAAGATCGTATCCCCCTGACGTTTTTTAATCTTATCCGTGGAAAAAAAAAAAAAGCATAGGATCGTCACGGGCATGAAGATCATACAGGGAAGCGATGAACTCTCAAACTCATTCCAGCTCCACAGGGAAAAGTTACTCTTGGAGATCTCGCAACTCAAGTATCCCAGAAATTCTTATATAAGATGAGAACCAGGAAATCATTCCTAAAAGAAGATCCAGAGTCCTGGCCAAGCATGGACGATAATGTTATGGCATAGGAGATCGCTGCAGGAATTCATTGACGAACAACAATGCAGAGCAGGCTGTGGCTCTAGTCGAGGAGTACAATGGCAAGATCATGCACAGCCAGCAACAACTACAGCCTATTGCAAGGAGTTGTTGAGCATCGGTTAAGATTCCTTGATTCAAAGACGACGACCCTCACTTGAACTGAGCCGATTTACATATTCAGTAAAGTTTATTTGATATATGAATTGAGTTATGATAGAGTGATTTGCACAAAGGCACAAAATCCAGTGAGAGCGTTAAGAAATCACGTTATATTATGTACAGTAGTTGAGGAGTTAAGCCTGGGAGGTGTTCCCCACCCCCTCCCCCCTGGCGGCCGGAATGTGAAAACCCCACTGCTTGAAGCCATCCCCTACACTACCCTCAGGTCGGAATTAGACCAAAATTTGCCACAGTAAACATTAGCCCGAGGTGTCCCGTCAACGTATGGGTACGTCACAACGTTTTGTCACAGCTACACCCATCGATGTACGGGTACGTCGCGCAATTGCAAGGTTCATAATTTGCACAATTTTCAAGTTTCATGGGTGATTTTTGGTAGGCGTATGTGAGAGACCTTCCTCTATCTGCTGTCAAGCGGGGATACTGCCTGGCCCCACCTGAACCCCTCCCCCCCTCCCTTCCACACTCGGCATTAGCAGTGACATGGCCAGTAAAGACATGTTGCCCCACGGTCTCCCCAATGACGAAATTCACGGTGAAAGTGATTCCTGAGGTGAAGGACAAAGAAATAAAGAAGCTAGAGCAAGAAACAGAAGTGATGAGGTGGCAATGTCGTAAAGGAAGGTGCCATATGTGGATGTGTTTGGTGAATGAGCAATGCTTCTATTGCCTCTATATTTGTGTGAAAACCAATATAGTCTTGTACTACACATAAATTCGTACCAAATAAATAAATAAATATGTAATTTATAGTGGCTTGAATTAGTTTACCCTCCCATAGTTCGTTTTCTTTGAGGCCATATACCCTGAGTGAGAATGAAAGGTAAAGCTGACTCATCACCTGTAGGACCATCTATAACTTCAGGAGGGCGATTTCTCAATGCATTTTCGATGTTTCTCAACAAAAATCGAAGGTTTGAGCCAAAAAATGTATTTTCCGGAATTGCTCAGGACTGGGGGGTATCGGAGGTAGGAAATCGGTCGGGACGTGATGGGTTAAGAGCTCCTTTACAATTTTGCTTATGTGATCCACTACGTAGAATTGCGTGGTTTAGAAGTTATATTGAAATTTCATAAGAAATATAGGAAATGCTGAAACTTTAGCCCTATGGCGTGACCCCTAAATAAATTTATGTTTTCATGACAAATTGTCAAATTACATCAAGTATCTATTACAAAAAATGAGGGGTCGGGAGACTCAACTTTCAGACTTTCATTTTTTGAAGAATCACCCTACTTGACATATTGAGAATAAAATTATTACCGTGAAAGAAAGAATGAAATACAGTGAGGAGAAGGGAAGCGAAATGGGATGGAAGTATAAGAAAGCATAAGGAAACTGTGGTTCTCCGTCACAATAATAAGCAGGCACACAGATAAAAAAGTGAGCGAAACGGCACACAGTGAGAAGAAAAGGCAAGCAAGAAAGTAAACAGAAAAGAAGTGTGACATAAGCAAAATAAACGTGATGCGTCAGGTGAATTAATAGCAGGCATTATGGACACGGTGATTATAGTTATAAGAATAAAGAATGTGAGAAAAGAAGCATCGGCCAAGGAAAGAAAATGAAGGGCACAGAAAGTTTGCTTACACGGGTAAATGTGTTGCATTTATTGATTTTGAGGACGAACCTAGTAAGTATTCTATTTCACTTAACGCTAGAAAATTTTACGCAGGTGAGAGTCATAAGAGTTTGGGAATATTAATAATGTTATAATAGACTCTCTTATGGTCGGGAAAAATCTAGTGTTTAACCCGCCGAGTCCTCCCGACGTACTACGTACGTCACCCATTATTTTCACGTTACCCCTTTTTTTCAAGCTCAGACCCACCAAAGTGCAGCGTACGTCACTCAGTTGCAAGGCCCATCGTTTGCACATTTTTCAAGATTCGCAGGTGATTTTTGGTAGGCATATGTGGGAAACCTACCTCTACCTGCTGTCAAGCGGGGATACTGCCTGGCCCCTCCCCCCTCCCCCCACACTCAGAATTCACCTTTTAGCAGTAACATGGCCAGCAAAGACATGTTGCCCCACGGTCTCTCCAATGACGAAATTCATGGTGAAAGTGATTCCTGAGATGGAGGACAAAGAAACAAAGAAGCTAGAGGTAGAAACAAACAGAAGTGATGAGGTGATAATGTTGTTAAGGAAGGTGTCATATGCTGGTGTTTTTGTTGAGTGAACTATGCTTATTTTTGCCTATATTAGTGTGTGAAAACTAATATAGTCTTGTACTACACATAAATTCGTACCAAATAAATAAATAAATACGTAATTTAAAGTGGCTTGAGTTAGTTAACCTTCCCATAGTTCGTTTTCTTTGAAACCACGTACCCTGAGAGAGTACGAAAGGTAAGGCTGACTGCCACCTGTAGCAACATTTATAAGCTTAGGAGGGCGATTTGTCTATGAATTTTCGTTGTTTCTCACCAAAAGCGGAGGTTTGAGCCAAAAAAAGACGAGTTGAAAATCGGTCGAGTTCTGATGATGGGTAAAAAATAGGTCGGGACTGGGCGGGTTAACACTAAGCCATATTATTCAGCTGAGAGTTAGTGCCAGGAAACTGAGAAGGATAACACTCATACCATTAAGCTTCTCATGCTCGGGAAATCTCAAGCATTCTTTTCCAGCTAACTACAGATGATTTTATTTGGCTGGGAATGAGCACAGTAGCCTCTGAGTGTTAAAAGCACATTGTGAATGGAGAAAAAAAATCATACAAACTGTGATAAAAAATAAAGAGACGCATAAGCCAGGCGGGAAAAAAGAATTTACGGCACAGAAAATTCGCTCATCAATGCGATAATCTCCCTGTCTGCGATGGCGGCTTTTTCGTTTTATTCCCGCTATTTCCAACTTTCATTTTGCTTAGGAGAGACTTTTCGACCTGGAGAGGTTAGACATAGTCTTCATTAACCCTTTCATGGTCGGAACAACTTTAATATTCTTTTCCCTCCAGTGCTCGGCGATTTTTTTTTTTTTTTTTTTTTTTTTATAGCTCTGTCATCGATACCTGCGTGTGTTTGGTCTCCGGAGCGCCACTTACCATTTCGGTCAGTTTTCTACTGTACATAAAAAAAAAAAAAATCCATTGTATACATATTAGTTCATTGGTTCATTCATAATTAGTATTATATGGTTTAGTAAGAATTCCATTTTGCTATATGGGCGTGTAAAAATTTAGTATAGGATGAGTAAAATTTTAAATAATCATCGGTAAAAGTTAGATAAAATCCATATATGTTGACCGATTTTCCTCGTATTTTAACGGATGATTCTTCTGAGCTTGGCATTTATAAAGAAATATCTAAACTCAAAAATTCAGGCCACCAGATGACACTATAAGCAATGATTTTCATAAAGTTTGATAGAATTCCAATAAAGTCGCTGTAAATGTGGGATATATTTCTTATTTATGAACCAGTTTTCTCACATTTTAATTAAAAATTCCTCTGAACTTGGCACATACGGGAAATGTCATAAGGCAAAGATTCAGGCCACCAGGTGGTGCAATAGGCTGATATATTTTGAAGGCTTGCAAAAATCCAGAAAAAAATTACCGGTTAAAGTGAGATGAAACCCATATTTATGAATCAGTTGTGCTCAGATTTGAACTGGAGATTCCTCAAGGACTGGCACATATGGGAAAATGTCTAAACTAAAAAATTCAGGCTGTATGTGGCACAAGATGCTTATATATTTTGAAAGTTGGCAGAAATTTAAGAAAATCACCAGTAGGAGTGGGATAAAAAAATCCTCATTTATGGACCAGTCATTTTCAAATTTTCACTTGAGATTCTCTGAGGTTGGCGTAAAGGAAAACGTACAGTTGAAAATTTTGACCTCTATGTGGCGCAGAAGCTGATTTGCGGATATAAATTGGCAAAAACTACAAGGAAAATCAATGATAAATGTTAAATGAATTTATGAACCAGTCGTCCTCAAATTTTCACTGGAGATTACTCCTCTTTGTTTGGCATAAAAGAGACATTTTGAAAAGTACAAAACTGATAAATTTTATGTTACTTTCCATTCAGCAAATGATGCTAAACATTACTATGAAAATCGTAACTTTTTAATGAGATTCATTTTTCAAAAATGAAAAATATGTTTTAATATTTCAAATCAAGTGAAGGCGTCCACAGGGGGGTACGCTGGCCGCCGGAGCGAGGTGGCCACAAACTTGACAACTTCAACACATATTTTTCAAGACAAGATGATGGCTACCTCGCTCCGGTGACCAACGTTCCACCCCTTCACGTGATTTTCTCACTACAAAGAGTCTTTACAGAACTCAATAAACTTGATAGTAGAAAGATTGAATTTGAAAAGACGGCATCATCCCAAAGGAATTAAGGAAAACTACTTAATACATGTGTTAGAGAAAGGAAAAAGAAAAATAGGGCTACCAGTAAGACAGAATCGGGATGAAGAATTGGGCTAAGACAAAACGAGAGAAAGAACTAGGATAAGACGGAAACGAGAGAATAAACTGGGCTAAGACAAAACGAAAGAACTAGGCCAAGACAAAGCGAGGTAAAGAACTGGACAAAGACAGAACGAGATAAACAAAACAAAAAAACAAAGACAACGAGATAAAAACAAAACAAAAAAACAAAGAACGAGATAAAGAGCAGGGCTAAAACAAAACGAGAACAATAACTGGGCAAAGACTGAAAAGAGATAAAGAATTAGGTTAAGAGAGAAACGAGATAATGATCTGGGCAAAGGCAGAAACGAGATAAAGAACTGGGCAAAGACAAAGACGAGATAAAGAACGGGTCTAAGACAATAAAGGAGACGACTGTTTTAGCTCCTTCAGCGCAAACACGTCGTTTATATTGATTCTTTTTCCCATCAGACGATTTTATTAAGCCAGGGAGAGAGAGACTCCATTATCCTCTTCACTACCAAAGGCCTCATGTATGCTGAGGAAAATCGTCTGGGTGCAGCAGCAATAATGTTGTTTTTGCTGTTTATTGTTGTTTCTGTGGATCTTCTCTTGCTGTTGCTGGTAATGCTGGGTTGTTATTGTTGTTAATTTTTGGTTGTTGCTGTTATTCGTCTGTCGTTATTGTTGTATGTTGTTATTCTTTTGTTGTAGGTTGTTATTGTTGCAGTTATTCTTTTGTAGGTTGTTGTTCTTTGTTGTTGTTGGTTGTTGTTATTCTATTGTTGTTTTTGTTGTTGTTGGTTGTTGTTATTCTATTGTTTTTGTTGTTGTAGGTTGTTATTGTTATTCTGTTGTTTTTGTTGTAGGTTGTTATTGTTGCTGTTATTTTGTTGTAGGTTGTTCTTCATTGATGTTGGTTGTTGTTATTTTGTTGTTGTTGTTGTTGGTTGTTATTGTTGCTGTTATTCTTTTGTTGTAGGTT
>JAGKTI010020132.1:4071-16542 GCA_018397915.1 Birgus latro | reverse complement strand
GAGAGAGAGAGAGAGAGAGAGAGAGAGAGAGAGAGAGAGAGAGAGAGGTCAAATGGTTGGAATTTCAAGTGAGAAGGGAGAATTTGAGAGGAGCATAGTAAATGTTTAGAAAGGTTTTTCCAGCACTCCTAGAATGCATTCACTTACAAAATGATTTACACATAACATACTCATAAAATGAGAACTGTTCATGTCATACTGAGCACATCGTGTCAGGATTTGAAAAGTTACTTGACACTCTAAAACATGGTCATGGTTTAGTTGGCATCTCAGCCTGAGAACAGATTTACTGTAGTAAGATGATGCATGATTATGTATCATATTTCAATTAATCTGTCTGTTAACCCGCCGAGTCCAACCGACGTAAGATGCACGTCACTACTTTTTTTCCGCGGACAGACCCAACGACGTGCAACATACATCACTCAATTGCAAGGCCCATTGTGTGCACATTTTTCAACATTCGTGGGTGATTTTTGGTAGGCTTATGTGGGAGACCTTCCTCTACCTGCTGTCAAGTGGGGATACTGCCCGGCCCCACCTAACCCCCCATTCTCCCCCCTCCCCCCAACACTGGGCAATTCACCTGTTAGCACTAACCTGGCCAGTTAAGGTATGTTGCCCCACGGTCTCTCCAATGACGAAATTCACAGTGAAAGAGATTCCTGAGGTGGAGGACAAAGAAACAAAGAAGCTAGAGGTAGAAACAAACAGAAGTGATGAGGTTGCACTGTCGTAAAGGAAGGTGCCATATACTGGGGTTTTGGGTGAGTGAACAATGCTTATAAACGCCTATATTATTATGTGAAAACCAATATAGACTTGTACTACACATAAATTCGTACAAAATAAATGATATAAATACGTAATTTAAAGTGGTTTGAATTAGTTAACCCTTTCATAGTTCGTTTTCTTTAGCCAGGTACCCTGAAAAAGTAGGAAAATGTAAGGTTGAGTGACACCTGTATCAACATTTCTAACCCCAGAATCGCGATTTCTCTATGAATTTTCGATGTTTCTCACCAAAAGCGAAGGTTTCAGCCAAACAACAAAAAGCCCAAAATCGGTCGGGATCTGGGGGTAGGCTGGGTAAAAAAGCGGTCGGGACTGGCCGGGTTAAACCATTTCGCTTCAAGAGGAACACGTGGGTAATAAGACGTGGGTAATTAATTCAGGCTGTGAACAGCCGTCTATGTTCAGCTAAAAGCAATCAATCCAAATATAAGAAAAAACTTTTAGTTAACTTTCTGCTTCTAAAGATGAACTTCGATGTTTTCCCCAGGCTAACACCCGACACTCTTGTTCAGCCTAAAGAAGTCCTACAAAGTCACAAGGTAAAAAAAATATATTGCATAGGAAATATTTCCATTCACTGTTGGTTAATGATCATTGGGACCTATCACTTTGTTCATTACTATTTATATATTATTGCTGAATGAGTTGTGTTTTTACAGAGTCAGCGTTTTCTCGTTCCTGCCCTTTAGTGAGCCAGATGATGTACCGCAGCGAGTGGCCACGTGGACTGCTGAGGGTGGCCTCACTCTGGCCTCCCCACCCAACCTCTTTCCACCCAAATTTTCATGGTATGTTGATTATCGCCATGGCACCTGGCAAATATACAAGGCATTTTTTCGCTCAAAAAATTCGCAACTTACTTCTCAGCCAATACGCAGTATAGTTACTTGATAATCGTGAAATGATGACTGTTTAATTGTTTGACGATTATTAGGACATTCGTCCATTACAGCTTCCAGGCATTTATTAACTCAGATTCTGTAGATTTTGTCTGAACCACTTCCCAGTTCATTTAATAGAATGGTAAAAGATACCTAAAAATTTAAAATCTGTCTGATGACGTTTGCATAATTTTAACTAGTTTCCAGACGATATTCTTTGGATTTTGGAGTCTTTTTATGCTGGAGGGGCTACATACAAGACACATTCCACTTACCCAGTCACAACCTGTGGGCTGCACTAAGTCGAATATAATTGTCTGGCAACAACAATAATAGACTGCAAAACACGTTATTATAAGACTGAAATAAACTTGAAATCCATCCATTTCAGGTTTCACCACCGTCCCCACATAATAATAGCTGCGGAAGAGTATCCAACTAATGTAGCAGTGATTGTGGATGACCCCACAGTGCCCGGGGGCAAGCGACTCACCTTTAGGGGTCCTACCAACAAGATGGCCGAGTTCCTCTCCAGTAAACTGAATTTCAGGTAGATCATCAAACAGGTGGATTCTTCTTCAAATCAGATATACCCAGTGCAGAAAGAATATAAAAAGGGGTACGTTTAATGTTGATTTATGGTGGTGGCTGGTAGGGCTGGGCGGAACAAAAATGCTCTATGCAGCTGGGTTTTGTTTGATCTATGGAATTTACAGACAGAACATATTTACTGTTTGTGCGAGCGAGGAAGAACACTATATTACGTATATTTAGGTGGTGTAACATAACATCAAATTCAGGATTCCATAGGAAAATATTATTTGTTTCCCTGGAAAGCTACCAAACTACTGGGATTTTCTTTTTTCTCTCTCTCTTTACAAAGCGTCAAAATTTTATAAATTAATTTTAAAAGTTATTCACACATCATACTTTCATACTTTTTTTTATTCACAAGTACTCACCATTAGTTTACTAACGTTTTCAAGAAACATGGTACCATAGAGAGTATTGTCGGCTGTCGAACAATTCATTGCAAAACTAAGAACAAAACTGAATGATCGTAGTACTTACTGCTTGTTTCTACTTAACACGTGGACTGCGGCAGGCAATTTGCAAAACAGGCTCTTTGGTGCGGCAATGTGGCGAATTCAGTGGCCACTGCAAACTGCCTTCAAATGTTTTTTATTGCCTTGGAAATGGTAAGGAACAACTAACCATTAAAATATTTTTGCTCAAATCATCCCAGTTACCAGAGTTATAATTTAATGCAGCAAATTTTCTTAAGTGGTGTACTAAGTATCTTTTGTTAGTTTCGACCGTTTCAAAAGTGTACATTTCTTTTATTATTTTAAAATAAGTATGGTTTTCAGTACAATTACTCTAATACATTTGAAAATTCACACACACACACACAAAAAATTGTCGCTGGACATTGGTAGAGCACACTGCACACATGGATGCTGGCCAGTCACATTCATCTCTTCATGTTTGGACCTATCATGTGCGTACTTTTTTTTTTTTTTGCCATCACGTTTCTCTCACTTCATTATCTACCCGACCTCTTTTTTCCCTTCTAAGGGTGGGATGAGGTAGGGTCTAGAAAACATGGAATGAGAAAAAAAACAATGGATGAAAAACTACTAATAACATTCTCAGTGACAAGGGTCGCACCCTCATTCACTCATCATTCGAGCTCTTAATTCCTGATTCTACCTCACAAACATGACGATCTGCACGTCTTTGTAAATAGGTGGGGTTCACATTGCCTATCAATTAGTCAATCCGGCAACTCACCCACTCCCCTGTCACTTCATTCATCTCATCGATTCCATACCATGCTTTGTCACGCACTCATTTACCATATCTGTCCATCTTTTTCTTGGGCTACCACGCATCGTCCCTCCTCTGGATTCACCATCCTATTTACATTTTTTCTCATACTACTGTACCCTTTGAGCACACTCCTGCCTTCACTACTGCCAAGATACTTCGATACTCCACGTCGTTCATTAATCACATTTTGTACATTATTAGCCCCATTTCCACTGGTCTTACTCTTGACTTCTCGTTCTTCTTCACCACAAAAATCTCATACCCATACGTTCATGTGGGATCTAAAACACGTTTACGTAATTCTCTTGCCACCATCACACTCAGACCCCTGTTTAGTATCTAGTCTTTCAAAGCGCCGACCACTTTCTTCCTCATAATACTCTACCTCTCAGTTTCTTCGCACATTTATCTCTCATTTCTATTACGACACCAAGGAAAAATAAACTCCCTCGCCGATTCAAGTCTCCCTTAATTCAGCATTACCTTACAGTGGGAATCATCATCACCCAGAATATACATCACTTTTCTTTTAGGAAGACCTATCAAATCACGACGCTCACAGACCTCAAGAAAATTGCAATAACTTGCAGCCTTCGTGTTCATAAGAAGCCAACAACGCTTATCTATATACATCAGATATGAGGTAGTCCAGCATCTATTATTCATCACCATATCTCTCTCTCTCTCTCTAATTACAGATAGATAAGCTATAGATAGATAGGTAGATAAAGATAGATAGATAGATAGTTATAGATATATAAATATATAAACGGACAGACTGATTGACTGTAATCATCATCAGTCCATAACAGTCCACTGCAGGACAAGGACCTCTCCCAAACGATTCCAGTTATCCCGATCTTGTGTTATTTCTGTCCATCCCTGAATCCTAAGATCTCCAACGAATTTCTTACTTCATCGCTTGCTCTTTTTCTGTCTGAGACTCTGTATCTCCTGTTGTATTTTTTTCTTTCATCACAACACCTTGTTGCTGGTCTTGCTTTTGTTCTTTTTGTATCAGTTTACACAGTGTGTTGATTCATAATCCATATGTTGTCATGTCTTATACAAACATGGCTCACATATTGTTGTTTCTTCTTTTTAATTGATTTTATTTCGTCATCTATGTCAATCCATTTCCTAATCCATGCTGATGTTTTCCTGTCTCAAAATGATTGCTAACATCGATTTTCACATAACAACTTTCCAGGGGTTCGGTCATTGCCCATGTCTCTGAGCCTAAGTCATTACAGGGAAAACACACTGATTAATAATTTTTCACTTTGAACACAGTGGTAACATGCCCTTTAATACATTACTTTGTCGACTAAACGAGCTCCAGCCTTGCTTTATACATCTTATTTCAGGCTTGAAAGAACGATTTAGTAAGAGTTGCCCTAGATATACAAATTTATCAACTAATTCTAAAATTTCCTCCTGGAATCTTATTTCCTCAATTTTAGTTTGATTATTGAACATGATTTTTGTCCTTTTTCTTATTAATTTTCAGTCTAACGCCAAGGCTTTCTCTGTTTGTCCACCTGACTCAGTAGGGAGAATGATGTCATCAGCGAACCTGAGGATGCTCAGATAATCATCTATTTTAATCTTTTTTTTTTTTTTTTTTACCCCAGTTAAGCTTTCTAAATACAGTACATCTTAACATGTTATTAATAATTTTGGTGAAATAGTATCTCCTTGTCTAACTTTTTTTTTTTTGGGGGGGGGAGGAGGGATTTTCTAGTACCTGTATGGATCTTAGTGGTCGCTGTTCCATCAGTGAATGTGTCTTCCAATGTTCTACGGTAGATCTCATTTACACTTATCTACCAATTGCACTGAGTACTGGTGCTGTTTCTACTGAGTCGAAGGCTTCTTCGCAGTCAAAGAACGCCATACACAAATGTTTCCTTAACTAATTTGTCTTCCCAATTATTTGATTACGAGAGAGCATGCGCAGCGAGCGAAGTGAGCAAGCGTAGTGAAGCGATGTTTACGTTCAGCTGAGAGATGGGCTGCACCACACAACCCGACCCGGCCCAACCGCGATGGTTTTCAGAGGCTAATAACTTTTCTACTATGAGATAGGGTAGAGATTCTTTCAGTAGGTAGCAGATACACTTAGTCTAGTTGCCAGCGATGTGAATCCTGATACGCTGTTTCCACCGAAGTATTTCTATGGGAATAGAATCATTAGGGTCTAGAGAGAATCACAGGGATGGTTTTGTGCACATATCTGTTAATTTATGTAACCAGCATAATTTGATGCTAATTACGTCCTATGAAATCTCATACCTTCCATATAAATACTCTTACAGATGTTTTCTACCCTAAGGAATTCATTGAACATGTTTTCAACCTCGTATCTGTTTCTATTATGAATAATGTGTATAATTATCAATCATTCATCAGTAATCGCCAGTCTCCAGTACCAATCAACTACCTTCTTAGATAAAAATAATCTCAAGGATAATGCTGTCTCTTTCAGATGCGATTATTTAGGCATGTTTCAAGAATCTTACTGCTGCACATCAGTTATACGGTAGATCTGATATCTTGGTCACGCTTAATTAATGACAGAACGACTAAAGTATCACCACTATTTCGAAACTATTCATGATAAACAAGTAAAATTTACTACGTGCTTTATTTACAAATCCTTAAGTCCACAGATAGAAATCAAACAATGAATTAATATTCTCTGTAAATCGCCTCTTCTCCTTCATCGTCTCCGTCATCATCTTCAAAAACAGTCAGTGGATTGTGACAACTATCACCACCTTCACAGTGACAGTAGTCCGTGCAAGACACATCAGCTGATTTGCAGCTGCATTTATTTTGCCTGCAAATGGTTGTTGCACTTGCAGCTACAGCTGATGTCAAGGAGTTGTGCTGGAACCACTGGTTGATCTGCTATACATGGCATTATTCGTCCTTGCGTGATTTCCCAGCCATAGCTCGAGATATCATTGGCGTCAGCTGCAGGGCCGTCTTTGTCAGCAGCTTTCCAAAGTTGCAGTTACAAATGAGCTCTGAGCATGGAGAAGAAGATTCTTGTCCGTAGGGGTCAGCTTCTTTAGTGGAGGTGGCTTCTTTATGCTTTTTATGATGTTATATCTTGCCTCATTCATGGAAGAGGCCTTCTTTTATCCAAATAGTGCCAAGAAAAAGGCCTGAGAAGTTCTCTGAATCTCGTCCTTGAAGGAACCTTCTTCACAAAAAATCATGTCCAAACCGTGAATGTCATTGTTTAGTAAAAATTATAAGGCAGAAAGCTTGCCTGTCCCATAGGGAAATGATACTGTGTCACAGCCAGACACTGCATACATTCCGAGAAGATCCCGACATTTGGATCTAAGGTGTACAACAGCAGCATTAATGTCAAGGACTGTCCCATCCCATTTTTCCATGTGTATGCAGCACTTGTTCGAGAAATCCTTTTTCCACGTCCAGTACACTGCCAGAGCAAACACATCGCTGACATCGCTTAACAGATGGATGATGCGCGCTACTACAGCAGCTGCTTTGAGTTGGTTGCTCATGAGGGTGACGTCAGGTGCAAAGGAGTTGACGCAGCTGTCTCTTGTTGCTCTTGTTTTAGATGATGCTCTCTCAAACTGGAAGAGGAGAATTAAGCGAAACGATAACTCCATTGCACCTTCACCAGCTCTCCTCAGGCGCTTATGATGTTTTGCGCTTATTCTTCTGTATCGATCAAAGATCACAAACTTTTCATCATATCCCTACTTGTCACTTCCAAGCCGCGTTTTCATGCTGTCACCAATACCGGACACAGTGCCAGATACTGGCCAGACAGAGTGATACAACAGCTGACTTGCATCAACGAAAAGAACAGCTAAGTCGGGGCATTCTTATTCGCCTGACCAAGGCAGCCTTGTCCCTTTTCCTTAAACAGCTGAATTCGTCATCTAGCGCTGCTGGAACTGCACTGAGCTCATACTCGAAGATGTCTTTTAGCTCGATGTCTTGCTGTTGGCCGACTACAGTAGTCTTGTGACTATAGCTTTCACATCATGCACAGGCTTCCCCTGCAGGTTGAAAGATTTCTTCATTTGCTGTATTACTTTCGTTTGCTTCTCAGTCTTTTTGCGAAAGCCATCACGAAGTGCTGCTGCAAAGTCCTTGCTCATCTTCTCTCCAGTGGTGACAGGGTTGTGTACACTGACTTCTGAAGGGTCTCCCTGTCCACTGATGATGATGTACAAATGAGATGAGTTTGTTTCCAGGGGATGAGAGTGACTCTTCACTTCTTCGTATACCTTATTCCTATCTTCTGCATCGATTTGTCCCCTTTCTTCATCTTCTTCCTTATATTTTGCTCCTGACTGCTTGCAATCCTGTTCAGGGTCTGCACAGTACATCTCATCAATAGTCATTAAGAGGTGTGAGCAAAAGCTGAAAGAGGTGACCCAGACAACTACTTGCTCAACATTCGATGATATCCCTTTCAGGCCATCTGTACCTTTTCCCTGTGATATAATTCCGCTCGCCATATTGGTCTGCAGGCGCTGCTGGGAGGCTGTCTGAATGGTGACATACATGTACTCCAGCCAGAAACTCCTTCTCGGCGTCATCTGGAATGATGCTTATTTCACGGAGATGCCATGTGATCCATTTGGCATAGTTATGATGTCCTGCTACAAAGAAGTCCTTCATATCAGTGAGACAGTGCTGCTCGAGAAGACAGTTGCCTTCATGTCATGCCATCATGAAATGGTGTGTGATTATGGTGGGGATGAAGCGATCTACCCAGAACTTTCCAGTTGGATGTTCTCTTGCCTTCTCTATGTATACAGTAATCTAGTCATCTGTTTTTGATCCATCTTTTAGGAAATCATGCAGTAGAGCTGCCACTACGAACAGAAAGGCACAAAGTGTCATCAGCCACTTCTTGCCATTGAGAATACAGGTCAAGTTTGCAAAGGCTGCATGGAGCAGTACTTCGAGGCCACTTGCCTTCATAAGCACTCCAGTTCACCCCAGTATATGAGGGAGAGGGGAGTGAGTTGGGGGAAGGGTAGGCAAATGGTGGATGACAGACCGACTTGGAGGTGTTTTGTCTGTGGCCAACCTTTGCGGGATTATGGCGTCGGGCTATAGGTAGATAGATCATACAGTACCTGGTGTTAGAAATATGCTTTCCCATCGGTTATGGTCACTCCATTTTATGAGGCAAACCACAATGTACAGCTGCATGTCAAAAATGAGAAATGGGTATTTCATTCTAAAGCTTTTCATAGCCTTATCCATGTAGGCCATGCATTGCTGCACCGTATCTGGGTGGGACAGAGGTAGATCCTATAATGGGCCAAATACAAACATGGTCCTTTGTTTCTCAGCAGCAGCCTCTATCCTGGCTTCATGAGCATTATATGCTGACCAGTCAACTCCTTCTGGATCAGTACGTAACTGTGAGTAGCAGGCAGCATCCCTCCTCTTTGCCCTTACTAAACTATTACAAGATGTTCTTTACCAGATGGTGACAGGGCATTGTCTGGAAGAATTGGTGGGTCTAGTTTAGGTGGGCCCTTGTAGTGCTCACATTGTTGATATTAGTATGTTAGATAGAGAGATGATGCTTCAGACTTCTTTAGTCGAGGCATTGTAAGCTGCATCACTCCAGCATTTCCTGGCATCATGATGTTTGTTGGATGCTGTGTGAACTCTGTAACCATAGCATGAGTGCTCTTCTGCCCATTGGAGGTGCAAATCATTAGAGAAAAGTTATTTCCCTGCCCAAAGATAAGCCCATACTCAGCTGTGAGGCCGTTTCTTGTAGAATACATCAACACTCTCTAAGACATATGATCCTGCTGAATTCCTGAATCGCAAGACTTCGTTGTATGTGGTTAATAAACCGTGTTCATTCAGGATGTTTATCAGCTCAGAAATGCCATGTTATGATGTAATATCACAGCAGGACCTAAGGTAGTCTGGTTTCTTGTCTTACTGATGTGTTGTTGGATACACTGTACTAGTGTGAGAGATGGCTTTGTGACCTTTCCATCCGAGGCTAAGACAGACACGAATCTTAGAAGAGTCTCACTTGTGTCCTTGACAGTCTTGAGGCAAAAGTCATTCAAGTCACGGTCACGAGGTTGAGGAATGCTTCTTACTTCAGGCTTGATCCTCCTTACTAACTTTTTCACAAAATTATCTTCAGTAAACCTTGAATGTTTCACAAATTTCAAAAATTTTGATAAAAACTTCCTAAATCCAATGACAGTGTCACCACTTTCCATGTTAGTAAAAGTAATATCATCACCCAAATAATTACACAGGGGACTAACGTCTGCTTCCTTGACAATTGTCCAGATCCTTCTACATATAATTGTTGTACTTCAGCCACTGTCCAAGTCTTATGCATGTCAGCTTTCATATGATGAATTACATACCTCAATGCCTCATCAACAATGGGTTTGCATGATTCGGAATTTACTGTATCCATATGCCGAAATCAGTAATAGCAGTGAACATGGTACTGCACATCATAAGCAGGTAAGTCTGTACGTGAACTCAAAAGTCGACTTTACATGAGATTTCAAGACTCTGTCAGACTCAGATTTTCATGGTGCCTTTATCTTGTTCTTACTAACAGTTTCCTGAATAATAGACGCTGATGTCATTAACATGGCTTATGACTGAAATGTTGCCATTTCAGCATGTGACTTCATTAACATTTTCAGTTCAAAGTGAAGGGAATCGTCTTTCTCCTTGCTTTGAGAGATGATTGTCTTTAGTCCAGGAAACTTGTAATTACGCCAAATTCCTTTGCCATGACAGGGAGCAAAGAAGCAGGGACTCTCCATGAGGAATCTGAAAGTAGTCAGATACAGTAATCAATTCATTATTCATAAGGCAACAGATTAAGTATGCCACTATAAATTGATTATACGTATTAAGCATACTAGAAACATAGATGCGATGTTGGAAACATGTTCACTGAATTCTTTGAGGTGAAAATACTGTATAGGTATACATACCAAGGTAAAATATGTATGTGTATTTATGCAGAAGATATGAGTGTTTGTAAATATGTTGTAATTACCATCTATTTATACTAATTACACAAATTGTCTGAAATGTACATGAAAGTATCCCTTTGATTCTTAGTCTCGCGACCCCAACGATCATATTTCCATAAAAATACTTTGGTTGAGACAATATTTCCATAAAAATACTTTGGTTGAAACAATATTTCCGAGTATCACTACAGGGGATATAGGACCGGCAAATGGACTAATTCAGTATATTTTGTTTGTATCAATATATTTACTCTTGAGATGAAAGAAACCCCTTGGAATCCCAGCTCTCCAAGGGAATGTACCAAGGGCTTCAACTGACATGCTACACTATGAAATTGATTTGTAAAAGATTTGCTGTTGTAACACTATGTTTTGTTACATGAATTCTACCAATTAAATATCGGGTATTACGCTCATAATTTGACATGAATGTTCTTTCTATGTTTAGTGGAAGAAATCAGTAAGGGTAATTGCCCCATTTCTGGGTTTTATCATTTGTTCAATAGCCAAGCATTTACTGATGCAGTTCCTTGACACGACATGAACGTTCTTAATATGTCTAGTGGAAGAAATCAGTAAGGGTAATTGCCCCATTTCTGGGTTTTATCATTTGTTCAATAGCCAAGCATTTACTGATGCAGTTCCTTGACACGGCAAGTCGGAAGCAGAGAATTGAACATTGCACGTGTAATTTATGCTATTGCGCCTCGCTATATGCAATCCAGCGCCCAGAATACCTACGTATTGTCAAAAACACATGTCATCTCCTTTTGCAGGATTGTTGAAAGTTTAAGCATAATGAAATTATGGTGATAGGCGTATGTACAAACGCTCGCACGCTCGTCACTCGCTCACAAAGCATACTTTACTGGTTTATTCTGTGTATGTAGTTGGTGGTTTAGAATCCACTTCAAAATCTTGCTTTTTGTCCAATCTGGTTAGAGTCTAGCACGTCTGTGATTCCATTGGTGATAATGTTTGTCAATAATCCGTATGTAACGGACATGTTAACTGGCCAGAAGCTTTTAACATCTTTGACGTCTTCTTTCTTATTTATTATAATTATTACTGGCCGGGCTTTTCCATCTCTGAGACATTTCAAAAAGAGTTTTGATAGTTTTTCCAGCATCTTTGATTAAATCTCTGTGATACCTTTTTCTCCTGATGCTTTACCTCTTTTCATACTTTTAAAAGCTGTTTTGGCTTCTTTTAAAGTTATGGGTGGAATTTCTGTAATTACTGGTCTGTTGACTGTGTTGTATAAATGACCTAAAATTCATGTGACTCTTGACTATCACATTTAAATACATGTTCTTTTGTGAAAGAAGGTATTTATGATTTTCAGTGATCGAATTTCTTCAAATTCTATCATTCCTTGACCTCTTTCACTTCCTGAGTCTTCACCATGATTCCAACCTGAAGTCTCCCCTGCTAAATTTGTCACTACATTAGCACTGAAGTCACCCATGATAACAGTATAGTGGGCCTTTCCTTTGTCAGTAGCTGACTGTACATTTTCAGGGAAATTGACATCTTCATAGTTATAACTACCTGTTGATGCGTGCACGTGAACTATCTTTAATTTTTTATCTGTCATCTAATTTTATAGTGACAGTAGCTACTCTTTCAGTTATTCTGAAAAAAAAATCTATAATATTCTTTTCAAAACGTCTGTTAACTAGGAAGCCTATTCTTTTCAAAACGTCTGTTAACTAGGAAGCCTACTCCATGCTCCTTAGTACCCTCTCTCCATTATAAGACATACCCACTATTTAAATCTTTCTGATCTTCATATTATCTCCTGAATTCGCTAAGTCCTGGATATCCCAGCTGATAGTGAAAAGTTCTTCGAGCTCGACCAACAGCTCATCGTTCGTTCTTTTTCTCCTGACAGTGTGTGTGTGTGTATATTTTAT